>NWSH02000008.1:11373663-11403709 GCA_002382865.2 Heliothis virescens | reverse complement strand
GACGGCATCCGGCGTAGCAGAGCAAGCAACCAAAATACACTTCTTATGTAAGAGCGCCTTTTGGATGATTTATTATCCCTCACTCTTAGGTGTCCTTCTGGACGTTAGTTTTTGTTTCAAATTGTACATACTTGTATTTAATTGTTTTGTCTAACGAAAAATCAGTTACGAGGTCTGGTGTGCAATCAAATGTTGTTCCGCGAAAAAATTGGACTGCTGTATTTGACATCCGTTGTCTGTCACAGTTAACCATGTTGTGAAATGCCGAGATATGTAAAATACATCTTATTTATAACGACTTCCCAAAAAGAGGAGGTTCTCAATTCGACCGTATCTTTTTTTTTTTTTTTTTTCTTTTTTTTTTTTTTTATGTATGTCACCGATTTACTCGAAGAGGCTTCGACGTTATTCACAAATTCTTTTTTGTTGTGAAAGCGTTGTCTTTACAGGTGGTGCCCCATGGTAACGGAGACCAGGATCTGATGATGCGGGATCCTGCAGAGAAATTGAAGGGAGACAACTCTTCAAATTCGTTAGCTTTTTACGTCGATATACTATAACAGTACGCCCCCGACTGTACTGTGTCGTGGTATGGAGGTATTAAAATATTTTATTTTAGAGCCGAAAACTGAAAAGCATAAATAATAAAAAAACCTTTTTACAAAAAAACAAAACCGACTTCACAAAAAAACACTGAAAGGGATAAAAAAATAAAACTTTTCACATGGCTCTAGAAGTCGGTGGCAAAATAAACACATTCAACAGACCTGCAGACACCGACTTCTAGAGCCATGTGAAAAGTTTTATTTTTTTATCCCTTTCAGTGTTTTTTTGTGAAGTCGGTTTTGTTTTTTTTGTAAAAAGTTTTCCTACCAGCGGTTTCCCGCTGTTTCACCCACAACCCGCGCGAACTGCTGCCCATACCCCGGATAAATAAAATATAGCCTAGGTATGTCTCGCGAGGTCCCTACATTGAAAAGATTTTTTTCAAATCAGTTCAGTAGTTCCGAGATTGAATTTAGTAAAACGAACGAAATGTATGGTAATATTTGTTCCTTACTTAATTAGTCCTCTCTTGTGAGTTATGTAAACTTATTTATTTGCATTATTGTTAGTAATCACTTTAAAAACAGAGTCATTACGGAACAGTGGACTACTGTTCCATAAGACAGTTGAATTGTTTAGCTTGTTTTATTTGTGTACTTTCTTATAAAAATATGATGATAACCTACTCACCCTTCTCATTCCTATCAAACTATCTCCATTTTGTTTTATATTTTAGATCAATAAATGGTGCAAAGAAGCAGGTGATGGAGTAACTTTCGAGTTTGAACAAAAGAATCCATATGTGGAAGTGACAAAGCTGGACGCGTCTAATCCATTCTGGGTAGCATTTAAATCCGCTGCTGATAAATTGTAAGCACGTTACATTCTTTATAACATAGTTTCTCACATTTAAATAACTACTTACCTGTCTTCCATCACCTCATGCTTAAATGACCTGTAAGAACATCTTTACGCCCTCGATCCTAGCTCATCGGGCCTACATATACATGTATTGTAAATATAAGAAATTTAGTTTTCCTACGGTGCAGCAGTAGTATTATAAAGATAGGTATCCTATTGGGATTTACAATTATTTCAATTTCTCCTCAGGAATTTAAAGCTGGATTGCAGAATTTTCCCAGGCGGTACTGACAGCAGGTACGTGCGTGATGTCGGAATACCAGCGCTGGGTTTCTCTCCTATGAACAACACGCCCGTTCTTTTGCACGACCATGATGAATATCTTAGTGCTGACATATTTTTGAAAGGCATTGATATTTACGTTGATCTTATTACTTCAGTTGCTAACGTTTAAATGGTTGTGCTATGTTATAAATTTACAATTTTATTTTCATATTATTATTATTATATAATAATGAATCTTCCTTCCATGCTGATATTAAAAGTCTAATGAATACTACTATACTATATTGAGCGATCTACCATCTGTGCCTTTGTAAAAACAATCTTTGTTTAAATGTAATTTATTCTCTAAAAATAATGTTTGTAAGTGCAGTAAAAATATCGTAAGTGAATGGGTAAATGTAAATATTTAACAGATAGACTAGCATTATTATTCGCTATGATTGTAACTATTGCTTCGTGCACAATACTAGGATCACCCTTGTTTTTTATGTAATCTAATCAATTGATGTTTTTTTATTTCACTGTTATACGTTACTTTAGTTAGGTATTGGGTTTTATTATTTCTCTATATTCAATTATATTTTATATTTTTTTGTTAATACATTGTATTGCAATCTTTATTAAACGTTATAATATTAAAGTTTGATTATACAAACATTGCATTATCTTTTATTTCTGCTTTTGTTCATTGTTTAATTCCAATGAAAAAAATACCTAAAATGATATTACATTTGATCTTTTGAACTGATTGCGAATAACAACGGACCGAATGATTGTTATATTTCATTCATTAAACAATCCCACACCTGCGTTGCAGGGTTTAAATACCTAATCGGTCTATTTGACAACGACATGTTTGATGACTTTGACGTTTGTCTATTGACTGACTTTAAAAAAAACTTGTGGAGAAAACGATTCTCACAAACAAACAAACCGCGAAATAGCGGAGCGAAAGCTACAGTATTTACTGAAACATTATTATGAATAAAATTTGCAGAATATGTTTAGAAGAAGGCGTTCTTTCATCTGTTTTTACAAAAAACTATAACATTTCGCTATGTGATATGGTTGAATACTGCTGCAACATTAAGGTAAATAAATGTAGTAACAAAGCTTTTAACGGCCTAACTATGTATTTCTAAGTTAAATACTGGTCAATAATGTACCGGCAACGTTTTAAATTACTTACAGATAAGTAAAGATGACGGATTACCGGAACAAATGTGTAGCAATTGTATTTACAAGCTGGGGATAGCTTATCATTTCAAACAGACTTGTGAAAGCGCGGATATAAGACTGAGACAATACTTAGGACTAAGAATCCCTAGCAAGTAAGTTAAATACCTCAATTATATCGACACAGTGTGCAATAAGAAGTTTTTGTAACAACATACAGTTGAAATGTATTTATATATCAGTTATGTTTAGCAATATTATTTTTTTTTTTTTACAGATATAATGACGCCTGTGTAGCTACAGATCCATATGTAAGTATTGTTAATAAATGCATCGCATTTTCCACAGGTTTTAATTAATATTATGATAAAAATGTGTCTCTACCCATTGCTAATTGTACTTTTTTGCGTAGTCAAATCAATCATTGTTATTAGAAGTAATACCTAATCAGCTATGTATATAATTTACAGGTGCCAACACATGCAACTATTATTAAAAAATGGTAAGTATAACAAGCTGCCTAAGATTAAGACAGTTGGTGCTCTTTTGGCTAAGTCTATGTTTATCAGTATCAATGGGTGCTGTTACAATGTACTACTGAAATCACCTACTAACATTCAGTTAAATGTCACCTTACCCTAACATTTATTGTCCTCATCTTAGCCATCATTCACTGGTAAATATAGACATCCCCCCATTAATTAACAGTATGTTTCAGTAAATGCAAGCAGCCTGAACCAAAAAGACATACAAACTATAAAAAGAAATCCGAGTCTGAGAAATTGAAACGAGGTCCAAAGCCTAAGCCTAAACAGGATCACACTTGTTATCAGTGTGATAAGCAGTTTAGATGTCAGGCACAATTGGAAATGCATGTTAGGTAAGCATTTACTACTGAGGTTGCCACATAATTAACAAGAACATTGCAAAAGAATTGCCTCACACAAACAAAGAAAAAGAAACCTGTAAGCTTTATTTACTGAAAGATGTTTTATCATCATTATTTTAGCCATAGGATGTCCACAGCTGGACATAGGCTTGGATGTGGAGTGTCCAACGTCTGTAATGCTTCATAGTCCATGTAAAGTTAGGACCATCTTGAGATATTAATTGAGAAATTATTGTTATTTATTTGACTAGAAATAAACTAGAAATGTTTATCACTTTTCTCATGGTCATACTTACTCATTTTCCAGAACTCATACTGGAGACAAACCTTTTGTGTGTATGTACTGCCCTCGGAGATTCACTCAGAAACATAATCTTACCATACATCTCAGAATTCATACTGGAGAAAAACCATTCCAATGTGAAGTATGCAGGTAATAATACAATTATGGTAAGTTTAATGAACAACAAGTTTTGATAGACTGCATAATAAAAAATTGTAGCAATCTTTTTTCTAGGAATCTAGATAATGTAAATGGATTTAGTCTCGATTCATTCTAATTTTTAACCAACTTCCCAAAAAACCCATTCTATATTCAAATGTAGCGGTACCACTACCTACACCGCCATCTACAATATGGAAGAACTGTACATTTTTAACCTGTAAAATGTAATTTTTTTAACATGTGTATAAACATTGGGTTGTATTAATTTTTGTCTTGAAAATTACAGTAAAAGGTTCTCGGCACAAGGTAATCTACATGCACACCTAAAAATCCATACTGGGCAAAGAGATCATGTAAGTATTTAGTAAATTTAATAACATAGACAATTTTACATACAATTAATCACACATTATTCATGTTTCAGGTCTGTTCAATATGTAACAAGTCATTCATTACTTCAAGTGAGCTAACTCGTCACATGAGTAAACACAGGGGCATCAAAAACTTTAAATGTGATTTATGTGGAGCAGCCTATGTACACTCCAGGGATCTTGTAAGTTGTCTTTGTGTATTGTCTTCATCTTGGTTTGATTCCTATAGTATAATATGCATAAATCTTTGCAGACTTGCAATAAAACTTTTTCTGCAATCTACTATAATAATTTCAAAAGATATAAATAAACAGGTATTCTATAAACTACCAGTTTATTATAAATGATTATGTACATCTTGTTTTCAGAAACTACACAAACTGAAAAAGCATCAAATAGTACCACAGAATGCTAAAGTTCAGTGTGCAAACGAAGGCTACAACAATAGTGGAAACATAGACATTATAGGCATTGATGTTGGAAAAGACCCTCCAATGCCAATGAAGGATGTTAGTCATTTAATACCTCATTTAATTAATGAGAAACCACAGCAAAACCTGCCGGTGATTCCTGAAAGCAACCAATCTATACTGCCCTTTGAACAGAAAGGTGTAAAGGAGATATTTCACCAGTATTCTAATAAAGTATTTGAAGCCCATAACTGTGCTATTTGTGGAGAAGGATTTGACTATGTTACTGCTTTAGCACAACACTATCTACATCGCCACAAGGACCATGAATATGTTCAGTCCAAAGGTTATGGTTTAGCTCAATAAATTTAGACCTTTTCTACTATGTCAGTAGAAGTACAGACTATACTGATTTTGAGCCAGGAATATGGGCTTAGGAGGTCCAAACTTCAACACAGTATTAAAAAAAGCTATTTATTAACATGATTCCCAAGCCATATTATACAACTGTAACTGTATTGAACAAAAAGTTATTCAGCAATAAATAATTATTTATTCAATGAAAGATTGTTTCTTTTCACTCACATAATCTAATTACTGGTCTAAATAAAAATATATAACAATTAACGGACAGGGACCCATGGTTCTATGATATCAGCGATCTTCTTGCGTGCTGGAAAAGAAAAAAGTATTGTCAATAAATTTTTCAGAATTTATTATTGTTTTGAATTTAAAATATGTGCTTATAGAATAGTCTACAAGTCATAAGGAAGAAAAAAACATTATTTAAAAGGTATTGCAAACTTACGGGGTTCTGGGAAGTCCTCAGGATGCAATGAAACATAATGTCTGAAAACAGCATCCTTCTCAGCTAAGTAAGAATTACGTTTGTCTTGAACAAAATTAAAAAGACCTATGAAGCCAGCTCCCAAAAGGACATGTTTCTGGATTCCTGAAAAAGGAATACACGAATTAGTGTCTTATATGGCAGGCGTTGCGGTACTATTCAATGTTTACAACTTCTGCATTTTATAACCACAAAAATTATGTATTCTTTCCTAATAGCATTTTAGAATTTACTATCAGTTAAATGCCGATTTGTAAGTAATTTAAATAAGCCTTATATGAAAGATTTATTTAAATTTTCAATTGACTTAAACAATATTAAACTGTTGTTGTTATGTAATTTAGACTTACCACTGAAAGCAGGACGTCTTGTTTGGTGGTTGAGGAATATTCCCATACATAATCCGAATGTAGCCCCTAAAATCTCGGTCCAATGTTTATTTAGTACGGGTACTTCCCGTCCTTCATTTCCTTTGTTGAGGAGTTCTATGGCTGATAACTGTGAGTCGGGTACGGCCATGTTTTAGGAAATCACAAATTACTCGCCGATCTGAAATTCTGTCCTGCAGACAGCAGTACGAAAATGTCACAAGAACAAAATGTCAAACTCAATTTCCACATTTCAAAAAGATCTTCATTGATTGGCTGAAAATTATTTAATTCTCTTGCATGGGCAGTGCAATTAATCGACTAAAAATGGGAAAAGTGATATCTTTTCTTTAACAAAATCATTGTATCTGATTAGTGGATAACATCAATAATGAAGACTGTTAAGTAATTTTGATTATCACTCCATATTCTCTGACAATAATAAAAAATACTATTTGTAGTAACATTCTTCATTCTCTTGCATGGGCATTGGGCCCAGCGTTGCCAATCTGTGGGGAATTTCAAGTCGAGTGGGGACTGTGTGGGGAATGTTGTCATGTGGGGAAAATGCGGGGATTCCCACAATTTACCCGCAGTCCCATAGAATTTGACAATCAGTTAGTTTGAAGTTTATTTTTTTCATCATTTCATCTGTGCTGCGTTTAGAACATACACCCGGAGTGCACTCCGACGCGCTCCAAGTCATTCAGAACATCGGAGAAATTTCACTCTGACAAGCAACCAATAGTTTCGCACCCGTTGCATGATATATTTTTTAAATTTAATCCCTCTAAAATCATGTTATCTACAACTATATAGCATCAAAATACTTCCAGCTCCGATCTAAATAAATAATTACACTAATATTATTGAAATTTTATTCAATCTGGCTTCTTTTCTGTAGATAATCTATGTGGGGAATTCGAAGTTTATTCTCCCCAAATTTGCGGAATTTCACTTAGATTTTTGGGGAATTTGGACTACTAGCAAAGAGTATAATAATACTAGGGAAAAAGAGAGCCCTCTCGTGAGGTTTTTATGCAAGCAATTTTGAAGCGCCATCTGTATTTTAGGGCAAGAGTTTGGGTATGCTATACTTACGTATCTATTTATAGTATATATATATCTATGCATAGTTCTCAATAGATCTGATACCCAGTAACAAGTTATTTTGTTTAATTTTCCTGTTGAAATGGTTTTCAAAGCATAACGACAAGAAAATTAAACAAAATAACTTGTTACCGGGCATCAGGTCTTCTGGAGTCTAATTTTTATATGTTACGGACAATTAAAACAGACTGGCGCATACGCAAGCTGTGATGGTGGCCATCTTGTGAAAAAATATTATGTTCCTATTGCCAATTAACAAAATGCTGATAATGTTGCCAGTACAAGGATTTTTAAAGACAATTTTTTATTAGAATTCTTAATTTAAATTATCTCCGTCTAATTATTAAAAAGTTTTCGTATTTTCTCGTAAAAAAGTTAAATAATTCTTATTCAAATTGTTTACAGCGCCATCTATCATGTGGTTTTTCGGTCCTAACATGTAGATGGCGTTCCTTTCTTTACAACACGTTTGGTCAAGGGAACTGTCCTCCCCCTGACTACTAGCATTGGCAACGCTTGGGCCATTAATCGACTAAAAATGGGAAAAACTATTTATTTTCTGTGACCTAATCATTTTATTTGATTTGTGAATAAGTACCATCGATTATTATAAATTTTCTAATACTTGTTATATTTATCTTGTATTTATTTCTTAAAAAAACGTAGACTTTCTCTGTCTACGATATATAGATATCCATGCAGTAATGTGATAACTTCTGTCAAAAATTATAACCTCACTCAACCTTGTTCTGTTGTTGGCTGTTGGAGGTTATTTTGTTTACTGTACGGTGTTTTTAATTTGTTTAACGTAAACGAAAAAAATATAAATATCACAATATAAGAAAATGGTAAGTGTTGTTTTGTAACTGCAGTTGCTTATTATATAAATACACTGTGTGTTAATTTCAAAACCATAATTACTTACATTTTAGGGTAAACAACGGAAAACCAGAAAAATTGTTGAACGTAAGTTTGCTAAAATGAAGAAACTTATAAGCCTCAGTGATAACAGGATAAAACCCACGGAAAGAGTTGAGCCAAAGAAGAAAAAAATAGATCCACATGAGTTGAAAATACGTGAAGCACCACAGGCGAGCTCAGCGTTGTTCTTCCAGTACAATACTCAGCTAGGACCACCTTACCATATACTCATCGACACTAATTTTATTAATTTCTCTATAAAGAACAAATTAGATATAGTTCAGAGCATGATGGATTGTCTATATGCCAAATGTATCCCATACATAACAGACTGTGTATTAGCCGAGTTAGAGAAACTAGGCCGAAAATATCGTGTAGCATTAAGAATAATTAAGGACCCAAGGTTTGAAAGGATCACTTGTTTACATAAAGGAACATACGCTGATGACTGCATTGTACAAAGGGTGACACAACACAAATGTTACATAGTGGCTACAAATGACAAAGATTTGAAAAGAAGGATAAGAAAAATACCAGGTGTGCCAATTATGTATGTTGCGGAACATAAATATACTATTGAAAGAATGCCAGATGCATATGGAGCTCCCAAAGGAGCTATTTAATATTAAGATATGTAATATTATAATTAAAATAAACATAGGTTTTAAAAATTCATTGTTTTATTTTTAGTACTGATACAAATACTTGTTCAACCTATGCTATCATACAAGATTTTGATACAACATGGCAGGTATACTATGTTTGAAAAAAGCATTAAATTAAAACCACCTTTGGTTTGATGCTCTTCACGCCAGAATCAGCAAAATGTGGTTTGTAACATGTACTTCAGATTAGAACCTATTATGTAAGACATAAAAAGTGGCATTTGTTGATCCTCCTTGGAACTGAGAGGGTGACACTAGATAGTTGTGTTCAATGCACTGGGTGACCCAACAACATCAATAATTTCACCAACTGGTTTGGTTTCGTTATCAGCCACTATGTTGCATATTGATGCTGGAATTGTTAGTGTCTGAAACAAAAAAATATTTATTTGCTAAATAATGATATTCATAACTGCTGTCTGATGTGTTAATAGAATATGATTATAATGTGTAACAGAAGAGGGTATGGAATAATAATTTTAGTTTGTGACGATGAGCATGAAATTAAACTTGCAATGACTTAATTACAATCACAAAAAGAAGAAGTTAAACCTTACCTTGCCTGGATTGAGAGCTTCATACTGATGTCTCAGAGCTTGTAATTCAAATTCACATGATGCTAGTGCATTCTTCAGGTCCAAAGCGAGAGCCAAATCGGACCGCAGCTCGTTGAAATGCTTGCAGATAGCCTCAGTAGGTGTAGGAGCAATATCTGTAAGGAAATAATAAGACAAAAGGTTTGGTACAAGCACTGACATTTTTGAAAAACTTAATATGTTATGATTTTTAATGCCCACATTTTAATTGTCCATTATCATATTAATTGAGAACAGCGACGTCTTGAAGACCTAAACGCCAGCTCCAAAAATCCCGCCCTAAGCCCTCCTATAACTACAGCTACAATGCGCAAGGGCAACTTTATTTAAGGGCAAAATTTGGTTTGGCTAGTCACCTAGCCCAAGAAAGAAACCAGGATATCAATTTAACCAAAAACAAAAAATAGTTTTTATTTAATAGTGTTTGCTTAGTATGTGTATAGTGATACTTACCAGAATCTAAGGCGGTAACTTACCAATATTCATAAGTCTGAGTTCCTGCTCAATAGCTTTAGTCTTCCTCTGACCAACACCGGGGGGGAGCTTCATGCGTTGTGAACGCAACCAAACACCAGTGCCACGTGCTTCGGGGAATTTGATACCTGACCATTCCACCGTCTGCGAAGGTAAATAGCAAATAAAACCGTATATAGTAAGCCTTATTCATTTATCCTGTTACAAATTATGTGTTGCCGATTGTCTTGTAAAAAATAAAACGTTTAGTACAGCAAAATGTCACCATAAGGCTGAGGCCAAACGAGCGTAATTTTGTGAGTTGTGAGTAGCAGAATTTCGGTCGCAGAAAATCTGCTACATTCCTATTTGATTCACACGGCAACGCAAAATGAGTTGTCTTTTTTGTTTGTAACGATTTTCTGCGACCGAAATTCTGCGACTCACGACTCCAAAAATTACGCTTGTTTGGCCTCAGCCTTAATCACTGTTACAAAACCCTTTCTGTCCAGATGCAATCTGCACTGGGCTGGCTTCTTGATAATGTCATCTGATCTGATATCAGCTGATTCTAAATAATATCAGCAAATATATATATATTTTTTTGTATACTACTTACAACACTTTCCACGGTCCTGACAGGTCTTTGCTGTGCAGTCAGTTTCTTCTTATGCAATTTCCTATCATGACGCCTGGCAATACTGGCCGCGGTGTTAGAAGGCGTACTGGTACCCTCATTATTATTGTTCACTTGAGTTACTGGAGGCAAGTTTCCACTATCAGCTCTGGATATCAACTTCTGTAAATCTTGAGTCTTTCTTTCTCTCTCGCGCTTTCTAGCTTCAATCTTCTTCAATTCAGTTAAGAGCATTTGTTCTTCATCAATCTGTAAAGTATTGCATAATAAATGGTCATCTGTTAAAACTAAGTAGGCTTGTTTATTTATGGTGAAGAAAGAAGAAGTAATATTTAAGATTATCCTTTTTTTTGGATGCCTATCTATCTATACTATATATATTATATAGCTGAAGAGTTTGTTTGTTTGAACGTGTCAATCTCAGGAACTACTGGTCCATTTAAAAAATTCTTCCAGTGTTAGGGTCATGGCACAGCAAATAACGCGTCATTTAAATTTGAACAATAAATTGTATGACGTATGATATATTTCATAACAACGTGAGTTGTTAAATAGGAAACCGCGCGCTGACAGCCCGCCGTTGGCTTTTTTGTATTGACGTTATGAAATATATAATACGTCATACGATTTAATGTTCAAATTTAAATGACACATTATTTGCTATGCCGTGACCGTGCCAGTACAATGTGCCATGACCTTTAGATAGCCCATTCATCGAGGAAAGCTATAGGCTTTTTATCCGGGTACGCCGAGTAGTTCCCACGAGACGCGGATGAAACCGCTGACAGAAGCCAGTGTTTAATAGAGCTTGCCATGTATTGCTTGCCTTGCCGATTTCAGCATAGACATCAAGTTACAAAAGCATTTGGAGGTTTTACCTGATCTTGTGTTCTATCAAACAGTCTCCTGAGCTGCTCCTTCCTCTTTCTCTCATGTTCCGCATCATAGTGATAAATCCTTTTCTCTCCATTCACCATTGTTACAGTGTTAGACCAAAGGTTTGTTTTGACCTGTAAAATTTATATTTGTATACACTGTGTACCTGAGGATACACATTAATTTTGAATAATACTTCTATAGCTCTTGTTAAACATTTCATACAAAAGAAGTAGTAGTTTGAATGGCATAGTTTTTAAGTTATTGGTAGTTTAAGTTTAACCAATTTAATTATGTTGTGCTTTAAGATAGTCTTTATTTGTGTGTCTTTATAAGGTAAAGAGTAATTCATATTAGATAAAGGACAATGGGCAAGTTGTATGGGATTTGGTACCACCTCCAACAGTAATGTGTGATACATCATTAGAAACGCCTTTACATGAAGAATCATAAAAACTATGGGGCTTGTCTCAATTAGTTGTCCGATCCGAGTAATTATTAAATTGCTTCGACAAAAATATAGTAAGTCATCTAAATACGCAAATGCATTATAAGGAATATGTCACCACTATAATCTCTTTAAACTCAGTTAATATACATCTTCTAATCTTTAATATACACTTTATCGTAATCTAAAGGATTTTTAATTGACAATGGAGTCAAACTACAGACACACCATCATCAACCGATTAGACAATAGTTCAAACGTACACATTAAGTTTTTTTAACTGTTTTTTTTTTGGAAGGAAATCATCAATAGATACTCACTACTCACCTCTCCTACACTAAGAGGAGCCCGACAGAGTGTTCGACTCTAAACATTTACATAACTGGTTTTAAACACTGAAAGGCTTTCATCAAATACCTATGGACAGTTGTGTATGAGCTGCAAAGGTTTCCATAGTCTTTTTTAATACGGTCGGTAGGCAAACGTTCTAAAACGGACCTATTCCTATTTTTTTTTACTCTTACCAGATTTTATTCAATATTGTTTAAACTTAAGAACTACATCTATGTTGATGATTTAGTGGTTATTGCAAATTCTATTAGTCGATGTCACGCAAATTGGACAAGGATTTGAGACTAGTCGCCATAATAATATTTTTTTGCCTTGCCAAGACCTACGCAATGGTACGCAGTGGTACAATCAACAGTGTTGGACGGGGGTACCAAAACGCCCATTGTCCTTTCATCAAAGCATTAAGTTTGTATAAAATTTTATTTAAAAATAAATTGGAATTTCTAATAGTGTCCATAGTAAAAAATGGTCAATTTAATGAACTAAATAACATGGCGAAGTTAATGTATAACCTCAGGAACACGGTGTATATTGATGTATCAGAAAATACATTTTTGTTCTTATTTTTTTTTCATAATTAGTAGAAACAACATACTTTGCTCAATGTGGTACAAATTCCGTAGTACCGTTCCTTCAAGTCTTCCACACTACGGTCTCTAAACGCAGCTCTGTCCCATCGGTCATGTATCACAATGAAGCGCAGATCAAACCTCTGGCACAGGTCCATAAGATGATCAGTTTCTGCTTGACTCCAGTCTTCTGATTTTAAATACTGATTGTACTCTGATTCCGTGTAGGATGGTATTGAGACTTGCTGGAAAAATATTGTAAAATTGAAGATTCTTTCATTACCATTTTATTTCTCAAATATCAAAGTATTCACTGTATATGCATTACTGTTTTTTTTTCCTAGCAAAAGGATATACAGGATGCTACAAAAAAAGCCAAATTAAAAAGAGAAAACTTCAAACATTAAAGTGTAGTTAAGGGTACCTTATTAAACTGTGCAAATGGATAGTCCTTTGCTTCATCAGAGGCTCGCTTCCAGTGGTGGAAAACAGCATTGTCAGTGCGAGCGGGATTCGTGAATGGTGCCCACACCCATTTTCTCACCTTTCTCATACCAAGTTTAGCTTTTGTTTGCTTGTATGCTTTTCCTGATGAAATAAAACAGCATAAAACAATACCGCATTAGTACCTGCAGTGCATACTGCATAAGTCATAAGAGATTTCAAATTGTGGATTTTTTTCTTTAAAATTTTAATTGCCTCGTAAAATCCTAATGATGTACAGACGACAGCAGGTCAACATATACAAATCTGTCAAATTTTACCAATTGAATATTAACCTACCCCCTATTGTGATAAGGTTGAAAATCGATTGCAGAAATTTGACAGATTGTGGTAACTTGATGTGCTGTCTGCGTCTGTACATACAATCTCCACAATTTTTTACAGATTTTGTATTGATAGAGTACCCAACGTAAATTATATAGTAAAACTCACCTGTATCAGTGGGTAACAGAGGCGGCAGGTCTTTATTGTCATTATAAAGTAATGCAAACACTTCTCTATGCATTCCTTCAGGTCTCTTCACAGCTTTGGCAGTCACATACTTCTTTTTCACTTTGTCTCCATGGATTATACTATCTCTACTGATCTCAGAAGTAGGCTGCTCAAGCTCTAATATATCGAGGATATCAGCCATTTTGTTGAATTAAATAAATTTAACACTGTTATGTTATTCAGATTGTCTGAATTTGGCACTGTAGCACAAAAAATGCTTGGGCGTTAAGTTTAAGTATTACTGCTGTAGTAATAGATCTCGCCACAGAACTGTGTTATGAGTAAATATTACACTAAATATCAGAATTATTTATATAATTTGATGAAACATAGAGTTAAAGTAATATGTTTTTTAATAATTTGTTATACAGATAGCTCCTCAGCCATAAAAATGCTAAACAAGTTAGATGACACTGACACTAGTGACAGACTTCGCATGAAATAAATTGACTATGGTTGGTAAAATCTTTCCTCCTCGAATACGTCATCGTCAGAAATCTTGTTTATGGTCTTATGGTTCCGCCATAGAAAAATAATACAAAAGTCCGTGATTAGCAGGTTCCAATCATAAAAAATAATATACTTATGTGATACACGTCGATTTTGACTACTCTGCATTACAGATTAATCGACCCAGAGTTACTCACGATATTTTTAGGCCCTTCCTATAGTGCCAGTAATGTTTATTGTTTATTTAATTCAGGTTCACCTATATTCAGTTTTTCTTAGTTTTTTTACTAGCTCAATCCGCACCTATTACTATAATAAAGATAAGCCATTGGGTATGTTACACATCGATCATGAATTATTAAAAGATAACAATGATGGCTTTATTAGAGAAATCTAATAATTAACACACAAGCTGGATTAAAAAATATAATTTATTAAAAACGCTAAACATGTAATATTCTTGACAGTATAACATTCATAGCAGCAGGGTTGTCCAGTGGTGTCTGCGAAATAACAAAAATGTTTTATCGGTTTTAATTTAATATCAAATTGACATGTTTTTATTTACGCACGTTAAACGCTAGTTTCACAGGTTTCAGATAAAGTTCTAGATAGTTGCTGACAGAGAATACTATAGCAAAGTACTTAGTTAGAATTAAAAATATTTATATCGGGATAGGTGTATCGGTATTATTTTTACGACATTATCTGTCAGATAGCTGTGAACTTTACCTGGGACCTGTGAAACTGGCGCTAAAACTCCTACTGCGAAATTCAATAATCTATCTATTTCTGAATTTGCCTACTAGAGATAGAATTTGGTATAAGCGCCATACAAGTAATGTCAAATTTCTATCTCTAGTAAGCAAATCAACAGATATATAATTATAATATTGGGTACGGCCGCTATTTGATACGAAAGCTACTTACATATTGTCCAGCAGCATTAACCCAGTAGAATTGAAGTCTGGCTGTTTGTCGGAAGTACCCTTCAACCAATCGATTAACTACCAAAGTTTCTCTGGGTTGAGCTTTGAACTCAGCTTGCCCGGGCCACTGAAGGTTATCTACCCATTCCAGTTGTCCTGGAAATATTAAAAAGATAGAGAAAAGAACAACCTTCTATTTTTGAAGGCTAACACCAGTTTTTGATGTCATCAAATTTTTTAGGTAAGTTAAGCTATAATATGTCGAAAGTAGATACTTAATATTGCAGTAAAAAAAATATTAATCAATATATTTTTAACTTAAGAAAATGCTGGCCGAATAAAAGCTCTCATTATGAAAAAAATAATATTCAATGCCAAACCATTCCCTTTAAAAAAAAACCGGTCAAGTGCGAGTTGGACTCGCGCACGAAGTGTTCCGTACCATTATCTATAAAAAATAAACGTACCTATTACCTACAACTAGCCAAAATATAAACTTTTATCAGCAACAAAACTAACTTTGTTTTTCATACAAGTATGTGAAAACAAAGTTAAAATTTGCGGTTTCTGAAAAAGTGCTACTCTCAAAAACTGCTGACTATATTTCATTCAAACCAATTTTGGTTGGTAGTTTTATTGAGATCTATAACATATATTATTTCAGATTTTTCACTTTGGTAATTTAAAAATTACAGGTGGGGGACACATTTTGGCACTTTGGAAGTGTCTTACTCTGAAATGATTGACTTTCAGAAAAAATGGTTTTCCACTGAGAAACCTCAGTATCATTTTTTAAGACCTATCCATAGACACCCCACATGTATAGGTTTGATGATTTTTTTTTTCGTTTCAGTTTCATGTATGGGGAGCCCCCCCTAATATTACTATTTTTTATTTTTATATGAAAATCGTAAAGCGGTTATTATAATACATCTACCTACCAGTTTTAACTGTGTAGTCTTAATAGTTTCGGAATAAAGTGGCTGTGACATACGGACGGACGGACAGACAGACATGACGAATCTGTAAGGGTTCCATTTTTTGCCATTCGGCTACGAAACCCTAAAAACAGCGGCGATAAAAAAATACAAATTAATTTCTAATAATATTTTGTTCCTAATTTTGTTCATTTCCTGGCCGAGTGCGTACTAGTTTGTTATTATGTAATTAAGTTTATTAATAGTTAAGTACCTGGTGTGTTTGATACCGCGTCCAAATTGCCATTGTAGATAGAAACGGTAAGTTCCGTGTTTTGTAGAATGTATTCAACTGCAATAACACAAGATCATTTTTCGATAAGGAAATAAGAACTTAATTAGGTAGGTACGTTAAAGGTGAGTAAAAGTTAGTTAATAAGATTATTTACAGATTAGTTCCAGATAAAGCTCTTGATAGTTATCTGACAGATGATGCTATAGAAAAGTAGGTAAGCAAAATTTTAAACATTTGCATGGTACCATCAGTCAGTTAGCTATCTAGAACTCTATCTGGTGGTGTAAAGTGGCGGTTAATATCCCACTTGCTTGGTGTGGTTAACTGCCTCGTTGGTCTAGTGGTCGCATAGCGCGACTGCCGATCACAGGTCTCGGGTTCGATTCCCGGGCCAGGCCGAAATCGCTTTGTGGGTCTTAGAAACTTTCACAAAGCAGCCTAGAGTTTGGAAGTTGGCGGTGTTACACCCTCGTGCCTGGGAGGGTACGTAAAGCCGGCGTCCTCGATTGTTACTCAGTAGCAGTCGTATATAAATCCACGTCAGAGGCCGTCAGGCGGATTTGAGAAAACTCTGACACTAGGGCTTGTTAGGTGATTAAGCCTGCAGCTCACTCGATAAGAAGAAGGTGTGGTGTGGTGGTTAGGTATACCGCCACCAGTCGGTCATCGGGCCTCCTTAGTTTTGACCAGGGTGTATCATGAGCAGAATAGGTTGGCAATAGGGGCAGGAAGATGTTGCCTTGCCCCCTTGTGCCCCACTGTGTCGTTAAACCGCTGGAACACTCGATCTTTTTCGGCCTTGACAAATATTCCATTAAGTCTGTGACCTACGAATTTACTACATACATGGATAGTGAGTCCCTAACTGTAATTCGAGGATGAGTTATAGGCAACAGTTATTACAACCTAAATAAAACTGCAAAATACCTTTGTCCGTAGCTGGGGTCATAAAAGTGCTCCTAAACGCATCAATCACGTATTCCCGGCCTGAGTCGTATTTTACTGTAGCAGGAATACCCAAAGCGGGACCTATCACGTTGTCCATTATATCAAAGTCCGTGTTATTTAATACGTTTCTCAAGTATTGACCCTGGCCGAAGTAATCTGCAAATATTTATGATCAATATTAGTTTTTGTATGGAGCGATTTGCATCTGGAGTTAATTTATTCAAATTCTAGTGTTAGTATAAATTAAGGTTTCGTAGACAAAAATAAATCAATAATTTATTATCTACTTTATATTATGTATATTAAATTATTGATTTATTATTTTAGATACTTTTTTCGAGTCGAGCGTTTATTTTATACGCTCATCTGCTTTTGTGGGTATAATTTAAAACTCAGTACTAACTGCCGTTTCATAACCGCACATAGCACGTTTAGTCGACGCAGCAATATCGAATGCGCGTCCCCCAGTACATAGAATATAAAATAGCTTATTATAGCAATTTTAGTAGTAGTACATTTTTAATCGTGCAACGTCAAGGAAAGAAGCACGACAACTTTACTTAACGTACTTTACTTACGTAACTTTTACCGAACACAATATACGCAACTGAAAACTACTGGGGGGTGATACTCTAACGCAAAACATCTTTACAACCAAGAAATCATCGTTGCAACATCTATATATGGTTCCAACTGATCTTTTTCTAAACTCATGATCTTTTTTGTGTGCTACCACAAATCCTACAACTACAAACTTACAGTGTAAGGAGCTAACTGGCCCTGACACTCTATCAAACTTATTTAGGTACCTGTAACTGCAGTCTGTCTTGTTAACTTCTCTACTATGTGTCCAAGGTTAACAGCTATGGCGCCAGCATTTTCGTTAACAAATTGGCCCATAGAAATGAACTTATCAAATGCATTTCCCAAATTTCCAAGGTTTACCGCTGCCGTCGTCTCTTCGGATAAACTTTCTATAGCCGTGCGGCCATTGCCGTCAATGTAACCGAGTTCTTCGAGGTAAAAGCCAAGTTTCGTCATAGCTAGGGCTGGCGAAATTATACCATTGCCTAATACTACACCACGAAGGTTTGAATCAGCTTTACTCTGTAATACTCAAACTGAGTGAATTTCTCATAAGCCACTTAAGCTTCTAAAAGACAAAAGATGGAATGGTAGATGGAAAACTTACTTGATGTAGATTAATTGCAAGTGCCAAAGCTAATTGTGCTCCATGCGCCTGGCCGAAAATGTACAATGGAGCATTTCTGTAGGCCGCATGCACGGTATAGAAAGATTTCAAAGTTATTGCCAAGTGTTTAGCTGAAAATAAAAGTTTATTCAAATGTAGATATTTATAATCGTCTTGCTCAGTACTTAATGTGAGACCACTATGGGCACTCTGGTGCTGTGATTTTTACCATTTTCATCAACGTTGGTCGGTATTTGATTATTGTTTACAGGGACACTGAAACCAGTACCCAAAGGTGCATCAATGAATAGCAAATTGTAACGATCGACCTGAAATAATAATCAACGTACATATATACGATAGGAAACATATTAGTGGGTAATTAATTGTTTTATAATATTTTATTGAATGTATTAGGTCAGAGATTAATTGTATCTGGGCCTGGAATGTTACCGGGGTCTGGGAATTATGAAATCAAAATAATTACATATTTTTAGTTTATCCCTACATGACCCTTGAGAAACCAGACATGATAAATAAGTTATGCAAGTCGATTCACCTGTTGGTGATCAAAATTTTTATTTTTATATAATGACTTGCTTCGTTTACTGCTGAGATCGTAAATTATTTTGTAACAAACATTTATTACCCAAGAATTCTCTCTTTTATTAGAATTGATGTCATATGGGCCAATCATTCCTAAATTGGCCAGAAGACTCGGAGGGATGCCTGTCACACCGTCCAGCCATAGGATTAACGGCTTTTTGTGGCCAACCCTGGCTGCGGTTGTGGGATAGAACCACCAGAATATATCGCCTACATCTCGTATCTTAGTAAAAGCTGCGGTGAACTGGGCATCACCAAAACCTTCACCTTTCAATTCTGAAAAAGATAAAATGTAATTCCTCACAACACAATGATTCGAAATAAAAACAGGCAGCCATTAGGCGTAGGCTACGTGATTAAAATAAAGATGTGTGTAGAAAATAAATAGCTGGATAATTTGATATCTGATGATAATGACGCGGATGACGGTCATCAAAATTACAACAATATAATTGTAAACATGACAATAGCACAGGGAATCATAATTTTTTACACCCGTAGGCTTTATTATGGTAGATATTATTTCGTGACACGTTTTTTTTGGATTGAGTTGAAATTAGATAATTTCTTTCTGATACCAAATAAAAGTTATCTTGCTGATATTAGCGTGATGCACCAAAATTTAAAGTTCTATAGATCCATAGGCTAGAACTGTATACCTACTTATAGATTTGCTTGTTTGGTAATCTTGCTTTTTATATTTTAAAAATACTTACGATCAACAATGAAGTCAGGTTCTGGAGTTGCCTCAGTGGTTGAATTTGTTTCTGGTTCAGATGCTAGGGTTGGCGTTAATATATATGCTTCTAACTTTACTTCATTGTCTCGGGTTTTCAGCCAACAGATCAAAACTCCCACTCCAGTAAGAACCACTACAGTGGCACTTATTATCACACTTTTCTTTACCATTTTCAAACATACATCTAGAGCAGCTTAAGGCTTGAATTTAATATGCAAATGATTTTTTTCTTTAATCAATAAAGCCTATCCTATCTAATAAAGATAATAGGCATTTACAACATACCTACCTACTTCTATTTACCTATTAATCTAATTGCACAATGTAAACGATTTGATGATATTATTATCTTAGATGTTAATTGCGTCCGCAAGGAAGGACAAAGTTCTGAGGCTTTTGTAACGACTTACATATCTACATATTCTATGACTTGTGCACTGAAACATTTCTTTACACGGTAGATCTTAAATCATCATCGCTCCATCCCACAGCTGGACACTGGCCTCCTCTCACAGAACAGAGAAGGGATGAGTGTTAATCTTTCTTCTTAAGAGTCCTTAAATATGACTCCTAAATATAAAGTCATTATTTGACATTTTATGTGGTATAATGATTTGATGTTTAATATAGATTATAGATAATGTTATATGACTGACTGTTGACTTGTACCTATAAAGAATGTTCAACGGCCAGTCATATAACATTAACAATATTAATTTTAAAAAATCGCAGTAAGGGACCTAAGACTCAGCACGACTTCATTATAGATTTCATTAATTTTTAGAGATAAACAAGCAGCTCCATAGAGACTTGGCTAGTTTTTTACAGTATGCTTTTGGTGGGATTTCACTTGTTTTTGTAGAAACGTGAGCTTACTGATATCTAACTAAGGCGGTATGTTGATCCCCTGCGGGGCCCACTAGGGCCAGAGCCCGTCGGGGCTGCGGGTTGTTCGAAAGAGTTACCGCGGCCCTGGCACACAAAGGGCTCCCGAAGGAACACGGTGGGTTTTAGTCAGTAAAAGTCTGACACTCCCTTCCGCTGTCACCCACAGCGGGAGGGGTCATTTGATATCTCTAATAGTTTGGTTGGGCTCTTGTGTTTTCTAATCAAGTTCACCAGGTACTCCAGATCTTCGATTATCCTAGTTTTTGTAGTTTTCATTTTATGTAGCCATTGAACCGTAATTCTGTATCAAATTTCAGCTCTCTGAGATTATGGGAAGTACCAGTTCTATTTTGATGATCATGAGTGAGTGAGTGTCGTAAATACGAAACTTTGCTTTCGCTTAACTTCGGAACTAAATTATCTAAAAACTTGAAATTGTGGTTTTTAAGTATGTGATTATAGCTTTCTGGATGACGAAAATTTCTGCATTCTGGTTTTATCCAGAGGTCCTCAAATAGGGGCCTGAAAATGCGGCGAAATGGTTCCAGTAAAGGATGGTACGGCAGTGTTTGCTTTGCGCTCGACTTGGCGGGGGCACTGCCGTGTCTCCAAATATAGTAGGTATGCAGTAGGATTTAGGTGCGATACATGAACTTTATTTCATGAAGAATCAGTTGGTTTAAATTTTAGTGGAACGGATTAGAAAAAAAAGCATATTAAGCCATGTATTCACTGAGAAACAATTGTTTATAAACACTGTTTCAGAAACAAAATCTACGTGTTTCTGAAACAAATAATTTTGTTTCAGAAACATATAATTTTGTTTTTGAAAAGAGAGTTACCGAAACATTGTTGCTGTAAACATCTGCGTGATGTTTCAGAAACTGTGTTTATAAACAATTGTTTCCCAGTGAATACATGGCTTTATCTTTATATTTCTTTACTTGAGCAATCTTTTTTATAAGGGGAGCTTATACGTGTCAGCGTTTATATTGCATTCAGGATTTTGTAGGGTAAATGATAATTGAGTTTCAATAATATGGTGCAAGAAAAAAGACGTGACATTATTTAATTAGAAAATACATATATAACAATTATTTTATGATTTTATTTACATAATTATACATTGTCGTTAGCCGAATAACAATCGCACAAACAAGCACTGCCGCAATCATCTAACCTAGATGTCGTGTGGCCAATGATTTTTTTCTTAGCCGAATGACGTCATATCGCGAAGGACCGCATTCATTCCAGCTGGATTTTCTCTCGGTACCTGTAAAATATAAGTGCCAAATTATATGAAAGCTGTTAAAACATTTTCAATTTAGGAACATAATGAGTAAATCTATTGTAGAACTTACATTGTTTCCAGCGACATTTATCGAAAAGAATCTGAAGTTTCCGTAAGACTTGTAGTAACCTTCCAGCTTATCGTTTACCCAGATAGGCAGACGTGGTGCTTTCTTGTACTCTTCAGCTCCAGGCCATTGAAGGCGATCTACCCATAATATTTGCCCTGAAATTAAATTACAAGTAAAGAATAATTTAAAAAATAGTTACCTACGGTTTACTGTCCAATGTCTTTGTATCAAAGAATTTAATAAAAGACTGAGGGATCTTTAGATCGGTATTGAAACTATGTAATGAAATATTTTACCTGGAGTATCGCAAATCAAATCAAGATTTCCATTATATTTTGTCAATATAATATCCGTTTCGGTCAGCAACTTCTCAACTGAAATATTATCAAAAACTGTTAAATTAAAAACAAACATTTCATTGAGTTTTCATTATGAATATTTTGTAAGTATAAAGAGTATTAGGAACTGTAAGTTATAACTTATAACTAACTATGATTGATGAGAATTAATTGTGGTTAATACTAACTGCCTTCGGTAACAGGTTTCATAAAGTCTCCCCTTAAATAATCAAAGACCGCAGTAGACTGGTTGCCCCACCACACGTGATCAGGTATATTAAGTGCATGTTTTACTAGAGTATTCATTAAATCGTCGAGACTGTACTTTTCTTGGCTTGTCGGCGAGGAAACTTCAGAACTACCATCTCGGATCATCATATTCCTTGCGAATTCTGAAAACATTTATCAACAACATATTGTTGTGCCTTTAAAATTTGCTGCACACTGAAATCTGAATCGGTTTGATATTCTCTACATTTGAACTTACCATAAGCTTTCTTACTTGTGTCTGGAATAAAATTCGGAACCAACCTTTTTGTGAGTATATTATAAGAATCTACGCCGGTGGTTCTCCAAAATACTGCTTGTTGTGTTTGTGTCCATTGTAAAGCAGATTCAACGTATAATCCTTCATTGAACAGACGCTCAGCTTCTCTGGCGTTAGTCTGAATATCTTCATACCCTTCTTGGTCGACAAGACCGGCTGCTAGAAGAAGCGGGCCCCACGTGAGAGTAGCGTCTACCGGGGATATCCACGCATTGCCCATCGCTACTCCCCTCAAGTTAGAACCAATCGTACCAGCTTGCTCCGCCTGAAAGATACAACATTTGCCTAATGTGGTACATAGTTCCAAATTAGTGTTTTTAGCACTGTCACCTCATTTTTGTTTTACACTTTAAATCACATGCTTCTTGTCAAGTGACTACATAATTAACACTGATATCCCATGTCACATGAGTTCCGTCAGAGACGGAATATATTTTACAAACATGGATGTTGGGTTAGCTTACCTCATGCATACGTATGCCCATATCAATCGCCATTTTTCCTCCGTACGATTGGCCGTAAATATACAGTGGTACTCCTCGGAATTCCGGATGACCGTTGTAGAATCCACGCATCAGGTTCACAAAGTCTAGAGCTATAGAATGAGTTTTGTAAACAACAACAAAAAAATTAAAACGTAATAGAAAAGATCAATTAATATACCTATTTCATCGTTAGTAGTAGTCAGGTACTGAAAGTCATCGACATAACTAAACCCAGTGCCTACAGGATTGTCAACAAAGAGAACGTTGAAGTTTTTTACCTGCGAACGTAATATTATTACTACTATTGCGCAATATTCAATCAAAAACACACTTTTGTAAGACAGCACTTACCCAAGTGTGGTTTCTTTCTTGCAATGATAGGTCCAAGGGACCTAATAGTTCGAAATTACCGTAGGCCGTAGAGGACCCGCCTGGACCTCCTTGTAGCCATACAATTAGGGGTCTATCGGTATAATTTGGTACATCAGCAGTGGTGTAAAACAGCCAATAGAACATATGAGCGCCTTCTCTCACGGTCACATATCCAAAGTCATGTTTGAACGGTCCAAATTGACCTACAACAATGATTGTTAGATAATTGAGCTATTTGATGTTCTCATTAGATTATTTAAGTAGATAAGCCCCGCTAACAAAATCCTGTGATGTGGCCAAATGTTGTTTTATTAGGATTTTATGTCAATGCCATGCAAAATTTCAAGATTTTGAGTACTTAGTACTGACCTACATAAACCTACATGGGCATGTGATGCGGAGAAGTGAGGATCATGTTGTGAGGAAGGTTTTGAGTATAAATGTAGATGGATATTGCGGAAGGGGACGACCAGAGAAACGATGGATGGATTGTGTGAAAGTCAATACGGATAGGAAGAATGTTACTTGTGAGATGACGGCAAATAGAAGAGAATGGAAGAAGAAAACAGGCTGCGCCGACCCCAAATAGATAGGGATAAGGGCAGGGACATATATATATAGTACTGACCTACATAAGTTCTACGTCGTATTCGTACTGTAGTAGTCTTCATTTTTGAATTTGTTTTCGTACGATAATTCTGATTACAAAATTTTTAAAGGTCTTATCGACATTTGATTACGTTTAACTTGAGCTTTGCAGAAGCCTTTTTTCATTATTCTGAAAATACATGTACAAACTAAAACGTACCGACAACATAATGACTTGAAAAGATTAGAATTAAAATAGTGTAAAACCACATTCTGATACTGAAGTAAATAATGTACCTACTGAAAGTGGACCAATATTTTATCAATTAGTGAAATAGTGATACAAATGATATAGTGATAGATGAATGAAGTGAATAGTGATATAGTGATAGATATGATACAGTGAGAAGAGCTCGTGGCTAAGTCAAAGCCGCGCGGATCGATCGATCATAAGGTTAAGCAACGCTTGGCGCGGTCGGTCCGTGGATGGGTCCTAACGAGTTTCTCCGTGTTTCGGAAGGCACGATAAACAGTGGCGTTCCCGGCTGTCATTTGAACATCTTTGGCCAGTCGTTACGGTAGTCCAGAAAGCCAGAAAGTCTGACAACCAGTCCCTTACCAAGGGGTGCCAGTTGCCCGGTGGGTTTTGGAGGTCAGACAGGCAGTCGCTCCATGTAAAACACTGGTTCTCAGCTGCGTCCGGTTAGACTAGAAGCCGACCCCAACGTAGTTGGGAAAAGGCTAGGCAGATGAGTGAAATAGTGATACAGCTTATCTATTAGGGGTCGCAATACCGGATTACTCCGAATATTGGGGTTAGGAAATCACTGTCATTTTAGTACATACTTCTAAATCAATTTAATTTAAGTTTGTAAGCAAATAATTTTTTAAATTATTAAAAAATTATCACTTTTTATGATTTAGGTGAAGCCAGGTACGCGTGATGGCAATCAAACTTTACTCTCTTACTTATAAATAAGTTAAAAGCTAAAGTATATTAAACACATCATCACAATTGGAACAGCTAATGAGAATTTAACCCTTAGAATTTAAAAAAGGTGTCCTACACTATACTTTAATATGAACTAATAAAACTCTAATGGGAACACGGAGAATGGGATAACAGCGAACGCCGATAATAGATCTTGTCACCGGTACGAAACTTCAAGTTGTGGAGCTCTTACCTTTACTTATAGTAATATCAAGGAGAAGGAAGCAAAATTTTGTCAGCAAACCTGGTGGATCACACTCGACGGGGGAAATATTCTTTGGAAGAGATTTCATTGTAAGAATTGTACGAAACTCCTCCGGAAAACCGACGTGAATCTAGAAGCAAAACATGCACTATTAAGAACCTAGCACAGACTGGAGAATCAATACATCTGATAGCACAACTATAAAGACTTACGTACCGGTTTTCCAGTTATAGCCAATTTAAACTGTCGTAATAATCTGTTAGATCAGTGCCGCAATTTGTTGTTAAAACACCTATAAGACAAAATTTACTTGTTATAAATCGAATCAAAGGGACGCAGTAACGAGAAAGAAACGATAACTGAATGATGCGAACCAGAATTTACACGATATTACACATAATTCAAAAGCCAATAGTCCAAAATTTAGGCTTTTCTTTCTAAATTAAATATTTAATTTTACGTTGAAATCTCAAATCGACAACTGAGAATAAAAATTTTCTTTCGCGCGTCAAGATTGAATGACATGCAAAAAATAAAATAATAAGACCGATATGACTAACCAAGAAGGATTGACTAGAAACTAAACTAAACTTGTAGAGTAGAAACTCGACAATACATATGATTAGATATTTTACTTTCTTCATAAAACTATGGGACAATGAAAGATAATATTGTTGTAATACGAACAAAGAAAAACGATTAAGAATATTATTTAACAATCTGTGATTTGATGCTTTATCTACTGCTATGATTTATTAGGTTTAAAAAAAACCGGCCAAGTGCGAGTTGGACTCGCGCGCGAAGGGTACTACGAGAAATGAACGTATCTATTACCTACAACTAGCCAAAATGCAAGCATTTTTCGGGCAGCATAAAATAACTTTGTTTTTCATACAAATATATGAATATCAAAGTTATAATTTGCGGTTTCATACGTTTGTCGTATGGGGACTCTCATTCATATATTTTTTTAATTTTTAGTATTTGTTGTTATAGCGTCAACGGAAATACATCATTTGTGAAAATTTTATTCTTAGTAATAGGGTCCCGTTTTACCCTTTGGGTACGGAACCCTAAAAAAGGTACACTTTGTGTATAGGTAAAACTTTGTCATCTCTCTATTTGCATAACGTTCGACGATTCCTTGACTTACAATTCAGAATAATATAACTTTATCGATGTCATAATCTGTCAAAACGTAAGTAGATACTTCAGAATAATCTCCTAAACCATATGACTGAGATAATTTGTGAAGATTACACGAAGCGTGATTTATATTTTTAAAAGAGTGCTTATCGAGAATTTCGGTCACAGAAAATCTGCTACATTCGGTTTCATAGAAAAGTCCTATTTGATTCACACGGCAACGCAAAATGAGTTGTCTTTTTAGTTTGTAACGATTTTCTGCGACCGAAATTCTACGACTCACGACTCAAAAAATTACGCTCGTTTGGCCTTCGCCTAACACAGAATTTGATGAATTATTGTTTTCGACATCATCAGCTCTTTTTTCCAAATACGTTGGTATCGGTTTCCAGTCTAACTGGATGCAGCTGAATTCCAGTGTTCTACATCGAGCGACCGTCTGACCTCTGAACTCCTCAGCCAACCCAATACCATTTTGGCAAGACTGGTGGTCGGATTTTACTTACCACTTTTGACTAGGTACCCTATCAAAGTGGTTCAAATGACAGTCGGGGCAACTAATTTAACATGCCTTCCGTTTTTCTATTTAAATGAGTATATACTTAGTTCAATATTTACACAAGGTACAATTTACAAAGCTTGTTTGGATTTGCCCCTTGTCTAAATTATATGTTTTGTTAGAGGCTTTGTCCGAGGTCATGACGTCAGACATCAATCGACAAAGGGTTTGATTAATATAGCTTCGGGACGAAAACTAGATAACTATTGTTTGTCATTCAATGTGAGACGGGGTTAACCGACGTCTAATTATCACACCGATAAGTATGCTGTGTTCCATTCACAGAACAGATAATTTATAATGTTCTGTGGTTCCATTATTTTGACCAAACAAAGGTGCTGTTTAAGTTTGATCCTGGAACTCTTACACGTAATTTCAGTTGTTGATTCACGCCTGAACAATATCTATACTAATATTATAAAGCTGAAGAGTGTGTTTGTTTGTTTGTTTAAACGCGCTAATCTCAGGAACTACTGGTCCGATTTGAAAAATTATTTCAGTGTTAGATAGCCCATTTATAGGCTACTTTTTATCCGGGTGCGCTGAGTAGTTCCCACGGGACGCGGGTAAAACCGCTGGCAGAAGCTAGTATTTGATAAAAACGTTCGCTGAGGACTTGATACATAAGAACGTGGGATTTTCATGTAACAGCTCTAACATATAAGTATGTAGATTTCGTTTACTCGGAAGTTGCCGTTAGCTCGTATGCAGACACAAATACAGACAACCTGCTACTGAGAAACCACATTTATGGGAAAGCCATCTACGCTTTGGCAGACCCGTTAATTCATATCTTCTGAATCAGTCAAATTTTACCAATCGAACATTAACCTTCCACTATTGCGGCAGGGTTGAAAATCTATTGAAGAAAGACCGACTCAGGCAGACACAAAAGTATATTTCATGATTTAAAAGGTAAACAATAAAGCGAAAAAAAGAAAACTAACTACCTACCTAGCTAATCGTTTGTCTGTGAGTGTACCTCTTGTCATGTGACATGCATAATACAGGTGTATTGAACTGAATTGTGTTAGTGACCTGGATGTTCTTTGTAAGATTAAATTGTCGAAGTGTCCGCTACAATACTCTGCGAGCAATGGCAATTCAACTCTCAATATGTAAGTACCTATAGTTGGCCCAATGTTCGGAGATCACATGAACCCATGACGATAGCACTTGGAGCTCGTGATGGTAGGTATCTACTAATTACTATAATTTTTGTAAGCATAAGAGGATTTTAGTATTACTGAAAGTATACAAGTTTCGTAAAACCAATTACCTATAGGTACAGACGACAGCACATCAAGTTACCACAATCTGTCAAATTTCTGCATTCGATTTTCAACCTTATAACAATGGAGGTAGGTTCATGTTTGACTGGTAAAATTTGACAGATTCGTGTACATTGACCTGCTGTTGCGTGTACCTTACTAAACACACTTGATTGTGGCGAGTAGAAAGTCAAAATATTTTCTGTCAGTTAACGCGCTTAAACACTTTAAACTTCGTCTAAAATTAGCAATTGCATCTGAAATGTTCAGATAGTAACAAATATACGATGAGGTTAAGACCTCTCCTTAAGCTCGAGTGTGCTATTTCATCACCTGACGGGTACATTGAAGTGACCTTTAAGAGTCTTTGTAAGTTTATCTCCGATCCGACTAACGGTGAAGGTAAGCAGGTGAGGAAACTTAGACTGACAAAAAAAATACCATTAATTATTTTTGGCAAAACACAGCAGATACTAGGTTTATAGGTATCACATGATATAAGTAGATTTCAATTTCAAAGGATTTAGAAACAGACCTCCCGCGTACAAAAAATCACATGCCTGATCGGCTAAGTGAGGTATTTCCCTATCTAGATGAATATTAAGGAATCAGTACTGTATCTTATAGGTTATCAAAATATACGTGATTTAAGTATTTGTTCAGTAAAATTAAACGCATTATTTACACAGTTAATAGCGCTTGAGTCTGTTATATCCCTGCCCAGATGTTAAGCAAGGCGCCTGAAATGACTCATTAGAATAAATATGCAAAATGTAGGCGCTTTCGGAGATATAATTATGTAGACAAAACCACAATACTTACGATTAGATGTGGTCTATTTTGTAAAATTTTGTTTGATACATCTTTTTGATTTTCTAAACTATTTATAATGTTTTCATTACATCTGTACTAATTAACGAGTATATTTAAGACTATACTTAAATAGTATTTTTTTGTTTATTTGTGCCTACTAAACGGAAGCTACAGAACCGATTTTAAAAAACTTCCAATGTTAGGAAGTTATACTATCCTTGCGTGACAATAATATACTCAAAAAAGTGCATAATCTTAATTTTGCTGCCTTACATAATAACAATAAGATAATATTAAATATCTATGTATGACTTCCGCCAGCGGTTTCACCCGCTTCCCGAGGGAACTACTTCCCGTACCCGGATAAAAAGCCTATATGCCTGCCTATAAGCTTATATGTTATTCTGATACATAAGCCATATTACTGCCAAGTTTCATCAAAATCCGTCCAGTAGTTTTTGCGTGAAAGAGTAACAAACATACACATACATCCATCCTCACAAACTTTCGCATTTATAAATAGATATTAGTAGGATAGGATAGAACTAGGGATTGCAATCCGGTATCATTTTCAATCCGGCCGGAT
>NWSH02000008.1:11323887-11361132 GCA_002382865.2 Heliothis virescens | reverse complement strand
CAGGTACTCCAGATCTTCGATTATCCTAGTTTTTATAGTTTTCCCTATATGTGGTCATTAAATCCTAACTCTGTTCCAAATTTCAGCTCTCTGACTTTATTGGAAGTACTAGTTCTATTTTGATGATCATGAGTGAGTGAGTGTCGAAAATACGAAACTTTGCTTTCGCTTAACTTCGAAATTAAATGACCTACAAACTTGAAATTCTGGGTTTTACGTACGTGATTATAGCTTTCTGGATGACGAAAATTTCAGCGTTCTGGTATCATCCAGAGGTTCTCAAACAGAGGCCTGAAAATGCGGCGAAATGGTTCCAGTAAAGGATGGTACGGCAGTATTTGCTTTGCGCTCGACTTGGCGGGGGCACTGCCGTGCCCCCAAATAGATAGGTACGCTGTAGAAACTCACCGTTAGACGATCTATAAATTTCATTTGGTACACGAAAAAGATAACTATTTTTGTTAAAAAAGGCTAATTAATGTAGGCATACTGAATAATTACCGTTTTGCTTTTATCCAAGACTCAGTTTTTAGTCCCTAAGACCTTGAAAGACTGCACCTTCGATAATAACAGGTTTCGTTATCGTGACACGTTTGGTCCAAATTTTCCATTTCTTTGTTTTGTTTTAAATAAGAAGTTACGTTCGCAATTTCATTCCCGCAGACCTTTATACCATGCCTTTCCTTTAAATCCGTAAACAGTTGACATTCTTAATTGGTGATCCTCATTAAAACCATATGATACTCCTTTATATGTTCTGTGATATGATACATACATAAATTACACTGCATACAATCTGAATGTAACAAAAATTTATGTGGTGTAACCAGTGTTACCTTGGTGAGAATATCTTATGAGTAGGTCTCATGTTACGTGGTAGTTAACTAGACTGTGGAAATAAGGGAAAGGTTATAAGTACCTATTCATGGAAAAGTATACGTTGATTTAAAAGTTCTACAGATAGAACATCTGCACACTATACTGTAAAAATACCTTCTGCATTGTTTTAATTTATCAAAAATCCAAATTCAAATTATTTTTTTGCAGAATATGGATGAGTTTACAAGATGTTCTTACAATGCTATTATGATTCGCCATAATCAGGCTTACGCTTAAAATACAAATTAGATACAGACCAATTAACACAGTATCATGCAAATATATCGAGAAAAAGTCATCGATCACACATAGAATACCAAATTAATTTATAAAAAAATAGCCTGAAAGTACAGGACAGCGTAATGCTGCTTCTCGCACAATATAAATAGCAAAAGTATTAATTTACATACATCCTTGAACTTCTATGGATCACATGACGCGTTTTTTCATCTTATGGTATATCCTATTACATATTTAACCCATTTAGTTTAAAATCGAACCAACAAGTTTTAGACCGGTTATTTTTCATGTAGGTTAGCTAAACTGGTTGGTTGAAAACTTATCACGGAACTTAAAATATATCATATCATCGTTACCGTAGGTTTTTTCTAACTGAGCGTTTATAGTACCACCATCGATTTTACTCGTCACGGCGGTGTGTGAAATAAGTTGGCATTTTTACCCGACTAGTTAGCAATAGGTACATTGGCTACCAAAGGGAATTGTTCATTAAACCTATTACCAAATTATGAACTTCTGTTATTATGCATAATTATTTTAATTCTTGTTTTTAAATGCGAATTTGGGGGCACGGCAGTGCCCCCGCCAAGTCGAGCGTAAAGCAAACACTGCCGTACCACCCTTTACTGGAACCATTTCGGCGCATTTTCATGCCTCTGTTTGATAACCTCTGGATAATACCAGAACGCCGAAATTTTCATCATCCAGGAAGCTATAATCACATACGTAAAAACCAGAATTTCAAGTCTGTAGGTCATTTAATTTCGAAGTTAAGCGAAAGCAAAGTTTCGTATTTTCGACACTCACTCACTCATGATCATCAAAATAGAACTAGTACTTCCAATAAAGTCAGAGAGCTGAAATTTGGAACAGAGTTAGGATTTATGGACCACCATATTAGGGAAGACCTACCAAGAAACTAGGATAATCCGAAGATCTGGAGTACCTGGTGACCAGCTGATTAGAAACACAAAAAAGCCCAACCAAACTATTAGAGATGATCTTGAACATAACGCCTAGCGTAGATATTCAATAAGCTCACGTTTCTACAAAAAAAAAGATTGAAATCGCCACCAAAAACATCCTGTAAAAATCTAGCCAATTCTCGCTGAAGCTGCTTGTTTATCTCTAAAAAGTAATGAAATCTAGACAAAGTCGCGCTGAGTCTAAGGTAGAGATGTGCCGTTGCCGGCAATATTGCCCAAAGTGGGAATATTGGTGGCAATATTGCCGCCAATATGGCCCAAAGTGGCAATATTGCCGGCAATATTGCTACCAATATTCCCACTTTTTAGCAATATTGCCGGCAACGGCACATCTCTAGTCTAAGGATTCTTACTGCGATTAGCTATATATATACATAATAGTAAAGAAATCGCAGTAAGAATCCTTAGACTCAGCACGACTTTGTCTAGATTTCATTACTTTTTAGAGATAAACAAGCAGCTTCAGCGAGAATTGGCTAGTTTTTTACAGAATGTTTTTGGTGGGATGTAACTTACTGCTGAACTATACGGACGGAGATAAAATAGGAACCTTACGATATTTACCGATACGATTTCCTCAAGATTTGAAACTGATTGAGAGAAAATGATAGCGTAGATTATGTCTTATGATGATAAAATGTCGATAGATAAATATTTGTTTGACTGATAAGATTTTTGAGGAGTATGAATCTGCAAGTGCAAAATCTGGAGTACCTACCACAATTACAGAATTCGGCACACACTTACCCATTTACTATCTCTCATCAACTCATACAAAGAATAGATGTTTTCTTTAGAAGCGAATAAAGGATTCTTGACTGTTCCAAGTGGTTCCAAGCTTGAATGGCATGATTAGGTACGTTTTTTTTGCGTGTCGCAGTTTGAGTAGCACAGAACTAACTCTGACTGTCTGTTTGTATCTAATGTGAAGCTAAGGGTGCTAAGGGTATTTGTGGTAAAGGAAAAATTCGTACTAATATTTTTTTTAATTAGCATTAGGTATGTATTTACGAGAAGTATACCATGTGCTTACAAGGGTTTCAACAAGGATGGGCGGTAAGACTTTCTGGTTCCAACAATTACGTTTTTAATCCTTAGTTTTGAAGAAAATTTTAAAGAAAGTTTCTTCACTTTTTAGGGTTCCGTACCCAAATGGGTAAAACGGAACCCTATTACTAAGACTTCGTTGTCTGTCTCTCATTAACCGTTATAGCTAGAATGCTGAAATTTTCACAAATAATGTATATCCGTGGCCGCTATAACAGCAAATACTAAAAATTAAAAAAAAAAAATATTAAGGCTGTTGATTTATATGTGTAACTTAAGTAACTCACACTTGACCATTCCTATTGTACTTTTTTCATAGATAATGGTACGGAACCCTTCGCGCGCGAGTCCAACTTGCACTTGGCCGGTTTTATAAACTTTTTATGGGACGTTTTAATTTAATATTCTTGTTGTGGGTGACTTTGGGAATTATTCGTGGACAATAATGGGAATAAGCCGCTAAACTGAGCAGTTATAATAGCAAAAAATATTAACCTATTAAAATTTAATGAATGAAAGCTGGCAATGATGTTGACCTCAAATGATTTAGTGCGTCGCGTCGTACAGAAAACGAGAACAAAAAATACTTTTAAATAATATTTTTTTCCTCAATTTTATATTCTTACGAGAGCTGTTTTTTCCTCATGTGCCTGCTGAGAACTGATAATAAAATAAAAATGGTTATTTAAGTCACGACAGTCATGTGTAGGTTAGGTATTTAGGTATAACATATATACTAACAGTATAGCAACTATGTAATAGCAGTGCGGATCGATCGATTATGAGGTTAAGCAACGCTTTTTCGGTCCGTGGATGGGAGACCATGTTGTCATGACAAGTTTCTCCGTGTTTCGATGGTACGTTAAATTGGTGGGCTCCTTTTGCCTGTCATTTGAACATCTTTGACATTCATTATGGATAGTCAGAAGCCAGAAATTCTGACCACTAGTCCTACCACGGGGGGTCAGGTAACCCGGGAAACTGGGTGGAGGAGATCAAGATACACACAGCTGTATCCAGTGAGACTGGAAGCCGACCCCAACATAGTTGGGAAAAGGCTAGGCAGATGATGTTATGTATTTACAATGTAGTTAAAATAGGTCATTGTAACCCAAACCCAAAATTGAACCTTAGGTACGTACAGATATTTTCAGTTGGTTCAGCTCTTTTAATAGGACATCATTTCATGAATTCAGTTCAGTTTAATTCAAAGCAAGTGTTCCTTATTTCCTACTTTTATTAGATTGCTTCCTGAACTAAGACATAGAATAAAAACATAGACATAAAAACTGTCTTTGTCAATTTTTTTTTTCGGTATTGTTGTTTTTATTCGATCCTCAGTATAGGTATTGTGTTGTATGAATTTAATTAATTAGTTTATTCAGTGCAGCGATCTCTAATGGCAAACAGTGAGCATCTCGCAAACAGTAACCGGTTTTGACAAAACAGAGCTTGGTCTTTTTTACTTTGTTTAATGGCATAGTAAGGGACTACTAAGCATAACTGCCTCGTTGGTCTAGTGGTCGCATAGCGCGACTGCCGTGCCGAAATCGCTTTGTGTGTTTTAGAAACTTTCACAAAGCAGTCTGGAGTTTGGTAATTGGTGGTGTTATACCCCCGTGCCTGGGAGGGCACGTAAAGCCAGCGTCCTCGATTGCTACTCAGTAGCAGTCGTAGTTATAATCCCACGTCAAAGGCCGTCAGGCGGATTTGGGAAAACTGACACTAGAGCTTGTCAGGTGATTAAACCTGCAGCTCACTCGATAAGAAGAAGAAGTACCTAATAATGACCACCATATAAGCAGTTTCAAGCTGTAAACGTACAGATATTTTTGGAACTTTATGAATTAACTTCCCTAGTTAATTCATAAAGTTCCAAAAAATATCTCAGATTTCAATTTATGTTGAACCAATTTTCACGTCAAAACTACTGAACCGATTTAAATAAAATTTGGCACTCAGATTGCCCAGACTAGGGACATACTTACCCGGGTGCGGAAAGTGGATCTCCGGGGACGTGGGTGGAACCACGGGGAGCCACTAGTTCATAGTAATGTACTTGTCTATCACACTGACATCCGCAATTTAATGATGTCATCACTCATTTTTTTCTGTAACAAATTGTCTAGGAAGTATTTGGATAGATGCTTGTATTAACATATGTATTATTTAAAGTATGTAACTACAATGACAGGTATAAAATGTAAAGATTATAAAAACAAGCCCCGTCTTTTATTATCAAGTAGCTTCCGCCAGCGGTTTCACCCGCTTCCCGTGGAAACTACTGCGCGCACTTGGATAAAAAGTAGCCTATAGCCTTCCTCGATAAATGGGCTATCTAACACTGAAATAATTTTTCAAATCGGACCAGTAGTTTCTGAGATAAGTGCGTTCAAACAAACAAAGAAACAAACTCTTCAGCTTTATAATATTAGTATAGATTATAATGATACGACTTTGGTGTAAAAGGCATTTAGCTAACCTCGTAAGGAACATCTACGAGTACACTAATATCACAAAGTGGTAAAGTTTGTTGTAATGGGTATACTTGAACTGCTGGACAAATTAGAGAAGTTCTTTCAATAAATGGAAGGCAGCATTATCCCTGTGTACGTGCATAGAACAAAAGAAACATTATAAACTTAAAATGAATGAAACAAAACAAAGACATTCACTCATAATTCATGTCTTTTATTTTATTTATTTACTAGTTTCTGCCAGCGGTTTCACCCGTTTCCCGAGTGAACTACTTTCGAACCCGTTTAAAAAGTAGTTTGCCCTATGTTACCGTTAGTCATGTAAACGTAAGTATAAACTTAATGATAAATTTTATTAAAATCCATTTGGTAATTTTCGCGTGAAAAAGGGACAAACATCCATACAGCCACAGAACAGATAATTATATGTTCTGTGCATAAATCCGTCTATCCATCTATCTATTCACGACATTGTATATACGAGAAACAAAAATATAAAATGTACAGACGACAGCACATTAAGTTACCACAATCTGTCAAATTTCTGCAATCGATTTTCAACCTTATCACAATGGAGGTAGGTTAATGTTTGACTGGTAAAATTTGACAGATTCGTATACGTTGACCTGCTGTCGGCTGTACCTAATGCAAATGTTCAGAAAATAAAACACATGGTGTTGTGAAATATTGGCAGCTCTATTAAGTGTTCCTGTTTTAATTTTTGTTTATTTGTATCTTTATGTTGATAAATTTAACATAAACATTTAAAATATTCAGTTGCATTCGGTACGGTTGAAAGCCGACCGACCTAAGCTGTACATTTGGCTATTTGTAAATAAAACACTGCCCACAATAGGTAATATTGCAATGGGGTTTTACCTGTGCATAATTTACACGATGGTGTATTTGGTAATCTCATGGTATTACTAAATGCACTGTAGTTTAAGGTGCACCTATTGAACCTGGCGTTGCTACGTGCTTGAATCAATGCTCACGATTATTATGGTTTGAGAAGATTCAGCTATGAAGGTTTACTATGTATACTCCAAGGTTATTAATGTAGTAATGCACTTGCGACTGTTTCTATTTTAGCTGTTTAATACAATCAGTTGAACCGATTCACCCGCTCTCCCGTGGGAACTTCTGCGCGCACCCGTATAAAAAGTAGCCTATAACCTTCCTCGATAAATGGCCTATCTAACACTGAAAGATTTTTTCAAATCGGACCAGTAGTTCCTGAGATTAGCGCGTTCAAACAAACAAACAAACTCTTCAGCTTTATAATATTAGTATAGATAGATGTGCAATTTTAAATACTTATTCATAGGTTTGTAAATTGTTCGGAATTTTTATTGCTTACGTGTAACTGCCCCAGATAGAGTGAGAGAAAACGGACGAACACAGAATAAATACAGTACGCAAAGGCTGACGAAACGGTGAAAATCCCTCGATAATTCAGAAAAATAAAGTTAAAATCTGTGTGGAAGGGTTGTCACGCGAATGATACAGCTGCTAGTAGGTACACGTGAATCGTTTTAAACGCAATCACGTGGCGTGATACCCCTCTTCCGCCGGTCACGCCACGGCCAGATGCACCCAATTGTATATAATACTGAAATAGCGACATGAATGGCAAATGGATCAATTTATTTTAAACAAGTTATGTAATTTGCCGGTCATTATTTTGACTGGTGACCGTCGCTACTCGAGTGGATGAACCGGCGAAATATTACACAATCTGCGGCAGATCGTAAATTTATATCCTTCTTTGTTTTGTCAATCGGCAGGAATATAATTTCTGTTTGAATTGCTACTTCTACACATTTTCTGTTCAATTGAGGGAGTGTTAAAAAATAAGGTGGTGTTCCTAGGTTCCTGTTGAAAGCTTCTTATAACAAAATAAATATTTTTTTAAGGACAAATATTGAATATAAATAAATGTAAAGGGAAATCGGAAAGTGGGTTAACACATAGTTATAATTACATGGCATTTAACTGCCTCGTTGGTCTAGTGGTCGCATAGCCGACTGCTGATCACGAGGTCTCGGGTTCGATTCCCGGGACGGGCCGAAATCGCTTTGTGGGTTTTCGAAACTTTCACAAAGCAGCCCGGAGTTGGAAGTTGGTGATTGATTCACCCGTGAATCGGAGAGCACGTTAATGTCGGTCCTGCGCCTGATCTCTCTCCGGTCGTGTCGGATTGCCGTCCCATCGGGTTATGAGAGTGAGGGAATAGGGAGTGCACCTGTGTCTGCGCAAATGCTTGTGCACTATAATATGTCCTGCGCAGCTGGCTGATCTCCTTATATGAGAACAGCCGCCGTGGCCGACAATCGGCTAGGACGCCATCATCATAATTACATAGATACTGTCTATACCTAAGGCCTGTACATTAATTTGTTATAGAATTCGAAGCTGGTTTGCATTTCATCCCAAACATCCGAACAGTTCATCCGGTTAACATGTAGAGCCGAATTCAAAATAAAAAACGGACTGATATTTTTTTTTACAAAATAAAATTTTGTATGTTGAAAAATAAAATAGATATAATATATTTTTGTGACAGGTAACTTATATGCACACTAAATTATGCTGTAACTTTAAACTTACACTTCATTATTTCATCTACCAAGTTATTTATGAACACCTAATAAGCTCACTAAATCATTGCAATACATAATATTTCATCGTTGAATACCAAAAGCCAAGGTAATCCACAAAATGTAGACAAATGCAGACAGATGAGAAAAATATTATGAATAAGAATATCCATTACTCCTTAGAGACAGTCGGTAGGGAACAGAAATATCCCGATATAAAATTCAGGAACACCGAACGACCTAGGTTTAAATGGAGACATTCATCCTTGTTACAGTTATGGCTGACGTTTGGAGCATCGCTGTCATTCCTAATCATAGGATTGGTGAGGGGCTACTCCGCCTCCGCGATCCCGTCCATTGAGGCCACCGATCCGGACATAATACACACCAGTGAACAGAAATCATGGATAGGTAAGCACTAAGGAGCTCGTACATGAAACCAATCAAATGTGTAACATGTTACTTCTGTGACCGATTTCAAAGGGTTAGAAACCAGGATGAGTAGTTATGAATGGAAAAGTTAGGTTCTTGAATTCTGGAACTAATTACCAAATGTCAAATTGTCTGAAAGTAAACTGGGGAAAAGAAAATATTCTTCCAAATGTAGTTGAAACGCAATCAATCGATTCTTGAGTGAAACTTCTGCGGAAGAAATCAGATTAAAAAAAGTCCGAGATATCTCAATGTATATTTCTCAGATCCATCAGATAAATGCCAAGTCCGCCTTAGAAATAAATCTTTTGCGTATATCTCATTTTGCTGGTAAAACAATTTGTTAGTTACGGAAGTTAAACAGTGAGTAGGCGTTATTTGAGCAGCGCACAAAGAGTATATGTGTGGGTGGACACCTTAATATTAGAAACAATCACATCCTAGCATCTATTTTTGCATTATTAATACTTGTTATTTATATGGGAGAGATACTACCTCATCTGATCTAAATTTATTCGGTATTATAAGCAAAAGCATTAGCATTATAAGCAAAGAATACCTGTAAAAAAAATCTACCGTTACTAACGGACAATGCATAGCCGAAACTACTGAGCGTGGAAAATTGAAATAAGGTATGAAGGTTTTTTAGGGATTGCAGGTCAGCACTAAGAAAGAATACCAAAATTCCAACAGGAACGGGATTTTAAGCCGCTGGCCGAAGCTGGTAAGAATACAATTTCAATTTTGCAGGAGCCATCCCACCACTGGGCGCTTTCCTAGGTAGCATGATATCTGGAACCCTAATGCAGCGTTTGGGTCGCAAGCGCACGTTGCAGCTCACTTCTCCTATCTGGGTAGCTGCGTGGCTGATCCTGGGTTTCGCCAAGTATTATCCACTGCTGCTGGTGGGCAGAATCATCACAGGAGTCGGCGTTGGCTTCGTATTGGCTACAGCGCAAGTTTATGTAAGTATTTATCACATTTTTTGTGAGGTGTGTCGGTAAGAATAAATTAGCTTCACCCGCGGTATTCTAGGGAACTTCTTTCTACACATGAATGCACAATTCAAAATCCATTCAGTCGTTTTTGATTAGCACACATTATTGTACCTACATTTTTCAAACCCTTGCATTTATAATATTAGTAGGGATGTTTACTTGTTTGTTTTTTGTTGTTTGTAAAATTATAATTAGTTCAATATAAATAAAGTACATATTGATGCGAATTCACCAGCCCATAAAACAAGCGGAAATGTTGTAGGTATCCACGGCGCATTAAACTCATTAGGCGATATAATTTGCACAAATATAATAAGTACGTGGTTAATCGGCATCATATGACTCCACCTGACCTCTTCTTGTGTTGGTATCTTTGTTGCATAAGCATTGCATCGGAAAACAATATGCTGCTTTGTTTAACCGACTTCTTAATATAGATGATCAGTCATCATATTGTGTATTTTCCTAGTTATCTTATATCCTATTCGATTTTTCGTGATTATTAGGTATTTCAGCCAGTTATGGTTGCAATGTGTAAAACAATGCATTAATTTTATTCGTGAAAAAGAGAATTTTATGAATATTTTACCTCTGACGAGTATGTTGGATATTGTGTAAATATTTTTAAATACTCCTGTTAATTAATTTTTTTAAAGGGTGAAAATAACCGCATTTTCGTATTGTTATTTTTATTAATTATTACTGTATTTCTCTGCTATTTATTGAATTATATTAAATTCTTTGTAGATGGATATTACAACGATTTTTGTTTTTGGAATTTCGATGAATATCGTAAATTAACATTTAAACATATAAAAGTAACTATTAATTTTATGTGTACTAGGTACACACTTTATGAGGAATGTAATTATCAAATAAACAAATGTTAGTTAATTATGTATTCTTTTTATCCAAACAAATTGTTCAAGGCAGATGATTATTTATTTTTACTAAATGCTTACCTACTGGATGAATGTGTTCGTATTTTTTATGCCAAGTTTTATTTAACTCTAGCCTATATAGATTAGTTGCCAGTTTGTTTGTATTTTATAATATTATATTTAAAGGTAAAATATAACATTTATATTTAAGGTGAGTGAATGCTGCGACCCTGAGATTCGCGGTCGACTAGGGTCACTGCCGACCCTGTCTATGTCCTTGGGGATCCTGATATCATACGTGGCCGGCAACTGGCTGTATTGGAGATACCTTGCCTTCCTGTCCGCTGTGTTTTGTGGTAATACATCTTTTTATTAACAATCAATATATTTTTAACATTAATTAATAAACTGATATAAGAACTTTATCACTACATAACACAACAATAAAAAAAATATTAATTTAAATTTTGTGAATATAACTGTTCTTTTTTGGTTATGTAAAAAATAAAGTTATAGATATAGATGTAAGACAAACTTCCAAAAATATTATGTATTTATTCTATCATTGCAATTCTCAACGATGAAGAAATCTGTTAAGTTGGTACTTCACTTCAGTAGTTTAGTTAGAGAGAAAAAAGTACGGTTTACGGTTTAAGAAATTTATTTCGCTCAAAAAGAATACAATTATTCACTTCTATGAGGAAAAACATATTATAAATTAAGCTTAGGATAAGCGACAGTTCCGCTCGTAAATAAGTGTAAACTAAAAAAATACATGCAAACATATTATAACAAAAGAACATACCCGTTTGTTGTACAAATGGTGCTTTAATAGCCTTTTAAAAGTTGGAAGTGATTTCGATTCTTGAAAAGTATGCACATGTGTCAGTGTAAATAAGTAGATATATCTCTTTCGTAACAGACTGATATTCGGCCTGGACCATAAAATGACCAGGCTAAAATTATGTTTAATAAGAATATAGATTTCTTTTATTCCCAGTGGCATTGTTCGTGGTTCTCCTGCCCCTCCCAGAGTCTCCCGTTTGGTTGCAGTCAAAGGGCTTGGATGCATCCGAGTCTATAAAGTGGTTGCATTTGTCGGCCCGAGCTACCGCTACTGTTAAGGAAGATAATCAGGAGTAAGTACTTAGTAGATTTTATTACTTCTGGTATACTTAAGAGCTTGAGCGTAAGCTTGAGAGGATTAGTCAGAAGGTTTTCAAATGGTGTAATAATGGCCAAAAAGGTCTAAGCTTGAATGTCGAATTTTAGGTAAATTTCCAAAAATCCAAAAATTTACAATATCTCGGAAACCACTGAACTTTGCTCAGAGAGAGAGAGTGGCTTAATTTGTTGCTCTACGGCCCTTCTATTACCTCCTTACGGATATACGTCGAATTACAAGTAACCCTGTATACATATACCTACACCTATATATATGTATATATACTAAAGATACATGACACAATGGGCCAAATAGGCACAGAATTGTCGCATTTTCCTATTTATTTAAAGAAAGACCTGTATTTTGTTTTGAATCTTCATTTTATGGAAGGAAAGAAAGTACTACTGTAATGGGCCCAAGGTCCATACAAGTAGCCCATTGTTCAAAAAACAATAAATTAATTAATTTTATTACTTATAAAATAAATAATAAAATAATAATAGATCAAGTCTTTAATAGATTACCTACCATAATAGTTTTTACAGGATTCTAAACCGAAATCAAATTGCACCACACCAGCAGACTTCTCCAAACTTTTGTATAAATAAGTATACAAATTATGAAACTTTCAACAGTGTCACACATTACTGAATAGTGACGTCACAGCATTCAGACGGAGTTCAGAGAGACTTTTGGAAGTAACTAAGTTAATTTCTTGCTCTTAGTCTACGAAATAACGACATGTGACTTCTTCTAAGTCTTTATACTGTTGCAATTAAAATGCTGTTTCCTTGTACACAGTGCTATTGTGAACTTTGAGTATTGATTTCCTTTTTACTTCATCATTTTGCATGATACAGTCTTTAATTACTGCACTACTATCATTACGATATAGTTTTTGTAATACTTTACGATTACCTACGTTTGTAACCGCTATTACAATCATAGTGTCGGTTGGTTGGTTGATGTCACGAAAGGATCAATTCAGGAGATTGTTATACGATTATTAATGTACGAGTTTAATGTTTTAGTATTAGTAACATAATTCTTTAAAAAGTAAGTACTTAATATGCGTATCCAATCAATAAGAAGTTTTAAATCGGAATTACTGCAGCTTAAACATTCACTCAGGGATCTTAGAGTACTTTAACCTCACAATCAAATTAGATCTCTAAACAAGTGCAACTTAAACACTCCATAAAAAGACGTTACCGTTCCACCTTGGTTGAGGTCAGCAGTGTATAGTAATTGCTACCGGTCACGTTGCATGGTACATAATGAGGTCAATCGCAATAGCNGCGTAAGCTTGAGAGGATTAGTCAGAAGGTTTTCAAATGGTGTAATAATGGCCAAAAAGGTCTAAGCTTGAATGTCGAATTTTAGGTAAATTTCCAAAAATCCAAAAATTTACAATATCTCGGAAACCACTGAACTTTGCTCAGAGAGAGAGAGTGGCTTAATTTGTTGCTCTACGGCCCTTCTATTACCTCCTTACGGATATACGTCGAATTACAAGTAACCCTGTATACATATACCTACACCTATATATATGTATATATACTAAAGATACATGACACAATGGGCCAAATAGGCACAGAATTGTCGCATTTTCCTATTTATTTAAAGAAAGACCTGTATTTTGTTTTGAATCTTCATTTTATGGAAGGAAAGAAAGTACTACTGTAATGGGCCCAAGGTCCATACAAGTAGCCCATTGTTCAAAAAACAATAAATTAATTAATTTTATTACTTATAAAATAAATAATAAAATAATAATAGATCAAGTCTTTAATAGATTACCTACCATAATAGTTTTTACAGGATTCTAAACCGAAATCAAATTGCACCACACCAGCAGACTTCTCCAAACTTTTGTATAAATAAGTATACAAATTATGAAACTTTCAACAGTGTCACACATTACTGAATAGTGACGTCACAGCATTCAGACGGAGTTCAGAGAGACTTTTGGAAGTAACTAAGTTAATTTCTTGCTCTTAGTCTACGAAATAACGACATGTGACTTCTTCTAAGTCTTTATACTGTTGCAATTAAAATGCTGTTTCCTTGTACACAGTGCTATTGTGAACTTTGAGTATTGATTTCCTTTTTACTTCATCATTTTGCATGATACAGTCTTTAATTACTGCACTACTATCATTACGATATAGTTTTTGTAATACTTTACGATTACCTACGTTTGTAACCGCTATTACAATCATAGTGTCGGTTGGTTGGTTGATGTCACGAAAGGATCAATTCAGGAGATTGTTATACGATTATTAATGTACGAGTTTAATGTTTTAGTATTAGTAACATAATTCTTTAAAAAGTAAGTACTTAATATGCGTATCCAATCAATAAGAAGTTTTAAATCGGAATTACTGCAGCTTAAACATTCACTCAGGGATCTTAGAGTACTTTAACCTCACAATCAAATTAGATCTCTAAACAAGTGCAACTTAAACACTCCATAAAAAGACGTTACCGTTCCACCTTGGTTGAGGTCAGCAGTGTATAGTAATTGCTACCGGTCACGTTGCATGGTACATAATGAGGTCAATCGCAATAGCATAATAGTTATCGATGAGGATGATGCGACAACTTCCAAAATAATTAGTGATGGCGTGATCTCGAGGTGTCGGACGACACGCATATCGATGTATTACCTAAGTGGAAGAACAGATTATAGGTGTTTACTTAATGTTTGTTGTGTATCTTAGCCTTAGTTCAGACATGCGGGAACCGCGCGTTTTTCTGGCGGTAACCGCGCGGTTATGTCTTACAAATAAAACCCGTGCGATTTCAGAATCGTAAGGAAATTGCGCCGTTCCCGCCGTGTCTGAATGAGCCCTTACGGTGGATCAGACACTATCACATGTCACGCTGGGCGCTTTTGTGAGATCAAAATTTCAAAATTTATAAACATTGTCTTAAATGCACTTATTTTGGTACACAATTATCAATCATTTGACCATAATCTCAACTGACGGTAAGAGCAATTCAGATTTGCATCAATGCTTCATCGTGTTTCGACAATTTTCCACCCTTTGATTGCCATGTAAGAGCTTTCAAAAATCGACTTTGATTGCCACGTTCGGAATTTGTAGGCGGTTACGCTCCAGTTGGACTTTTGAAGAAAAAACTTGCGACTGTATGTATCCGTACTCAAATAGTTTTAGGAAATATCGTTTACATCACATGGTAACAGCACTATGATGTTAAAATTTTTATTTATTCCATAATTCACGATTACTCGTGATCGGTTAGAATTAATTAATAAACATGATTTCTAATGAAGCTTTATATCTTTATACGACATTTTAAGTTATACATACCTAAACACATTCTTATAAGATTTATATTTGGTTTGTGGTTTATTCCGCGTAGGTATACAATTTTGTGGCAAAATCGTTGTATTTATCGAAATACGAAGTTTTAGATAATGTGACAAATATCTTATTTTTTTGTAAATAATCATTATTAGAATTTTAGTCGGTTTAATTTCAATGTCAGCCTGCTAAAATCCATCGGTATTTTGAGATATAAAATGGATAAATGACCGGATTACGCATAGTTTTAAATATTAAGTAAAACTCTTTGCAGAAAAGCCGAAGACCCAGCTGGTCCACCAAGCTTATTTACTCGAAAGGTGATGTTCTCCCCCGTGGTGCTGAAGCCCATGATCATCGGATTCGCGTTGCTGCTATTCCAGCAATTCAGCGGCATAGACGCTGTTATATTCTTCACTGTGGAGATCTTCAGAAATGCAGGTGAGTTTCTGATGCTACGTTAGTTATAGCCTAGAAGCATCTAGAGCACCCTCACTCCAAAATTCTTGGTTATAGCTCAAGTTTTGAAAAAGAATAGGCTTGCATGGTTATATAGTTTTGACCTGGTACGGTTGGCGTGACCTGGACGTCTTTTCCGCGGGAAAGGTTTCTGGTTACATTGTTTATTAAAGACCCGAGAATATGAAAGTTAACAATATTCTCTTTAAACTTACAAATTAATGATTAATATGAGCCTAAAGTAATTTTCATAAGTGATCAATTATTCGCATGAAAGGAGTCTTTTTTTAGAAGGAAATCATCAGAATGACCCGCTCCCGCTGTCGACAGCGTGAGGGAGTGTCAGACCTTTACTGACTAAAACCCACCGTTTTCTTTCGGGAACCCTTTATATGCCAGGGACCAGGTAACTCGCGCGAACAACCCGCAGCCCCGACAGGGTCTGGCCCTAGTGGGCCCCGTAGGGTGAAAGGAGTCTAAAATTTTATTTCTCGTACCTATATACCTTTCTAAATCACACCACCAAAATCGGAAAACATCTTCCATTTCAGGTAGCACACTAGACGCGATGACGGCAACTATTATAATAGGATTGGTACAACTCCTGAGCAACGGAGTCAGTACGCTGCTGGTAGACCGAACTGGTCGCCGGCCACTGCTGCTCATTTCTGCAGCTGTTATGTGCGCTTCCATGGCATCCATGGGAGCCGCCTTCTATTTCCACTTGAAAGAATCGCCGTGGCTTGGGTAAGTTTGATCTTTTCTTAAATATGATTGTTGAAATATGTTTTGTAGAATCTGTATGAAGAAACGAATAAGTATAAACTACAAGGTATAAAATAGGTTAAAACTCTCTTTGGATCTTTTTTTCTGGACGAATGTTTCTGTTGTCGTATTCGAACACGGCAAAGCGTCCACATTATGGAAAAAGCGAAATATTTAAAACTGTATCGAACTATGACTATACAGATACGTAATAAATTATTTTGTTCATTACATGCTTAAGGTGACCCCAAATGACCAGAACCTGTATAAAATCGTTTTTTCATGCCCTTTAACCTTTAACCTGCAGAGTGTTAATAAAATGGCCAATGACCACAATAATGACATAAAGGAAGTCAAACGGTTCAATTTGTCAGGCATTTATAAGGAAAGTGACGCGATAGGTCACTGGACACGTTTGTCAATTCATTAGCGAACATCCCGGCGGGGGACACCACGGCTCTCATTTTACTTGTTATGACGTCATCCTTGTCGGCACGTGAGATCTCGTATTTTAAGGAAAATTGCTCAAATATAAAAATCGTGTGATATATTATACACTCTATCCTTAATTATATTTTGGTATGAATATTTCTCATAATATTTTATCCTAGAACTAGCTTTTTGAGAAAAAAATAAGATTAATAAGTATAATTTTCTTATTTTTTTCACCAGCTCGTTTGCCATAGTTTGGTTAGTTTGATCCTCTGTATGGCGGTACAGCGGTACGGTATATTTGCGTGAGTAAAATAGCGACATGAGCGAAAATATCAGTAATATGTTGCTAAGCTAGAAAGGAGAACATATTTGGAAATTTCTATATGAAAAACAATTTAAAACCAAGACCACAGAATACATCTGCCCAGCTGTAGAGCCTTAAGCAATGAAGCGTAATGTAGCTTTCTAAAAGTTAAATATTTTTTGGAGTCTATTCAATTGTTCCATCTATGTATAGAAAACAGTGATCAAAATATTCTTCTCAAAGAAAAAAACTTGTTAAAAAAGAAGTATGGAGTCTCATAAAGCTTTTTCTTTTCCCAGGTACCTCCCCATAGCCAGTCTTGTGGTATTCATGCTGGGTTTCTCCCTCGGGTTCGGCGGGCTGCCGTTCCTGTTGCTGGGGGAGCTGTTCCCGGCGCACTACCGCTCGCAGCTGTCGGCCATGGCCAGCGCCGTCAACCTGATGTCCATGTTCTCCGTCATCAAGTCGTACCACGCCCTCGATGTGAGTATATGCGACCTCAACCCATTCAATGGGCTGCGGGTTGTTCGCGCGAATTACCTTGTCTCTGGCACAGAAGGGGCTCCTGAAGGAACACGGTGGGTTTTCATCAGTAAAGTCTGACACTCCCTCATACTGTTATCCACAGCGGGAGGAGTCATTCTGATGATTTCCCATCGATAAAACCACCCATTCACTGTCCACAAAGTAGACACAATAGTTAAACAATTGGTGTGTATCACATATGACTCATGGGACAGAGAAAGTGTTAATGTTTGTTGGATGCAGTGGCGTAGCTAGGTAACCGCGGGCCCTGGGGCCAATAGAAATATGAGGCCCCTTAATGGAAAAAAAGAAAGGGATATGTATCATGCGCGAACAAAGCGAGCTTTTTTTTTTTGTATTCTGAGTAGGAAATTCGGGTCGCAACCTGTCTTTATTATTTATTGTAAAAATGAGAGTAACTTTGAAAAGTTCAGGGCCCCCCTCAGGTTCATTCAAGGGGCCCCTGAGCTTGGGGGCCCCGGGGCATTGCCCCGGCTAGCCCTTCGTAGCTACGCCACTGGTTGGATGTACTGTAGTAAACTATGAAGGGTTGAATAGTGGGTCCTATATATGTTTAGGTAATGTTTCTTACAGACTGAGTAGGTATAAAGTTAGAAGCAACCTTTCAATAAGTCCATGATGTTTGCTAAGAATACTGCATTTTTTTTTTCATCTGAATTAATTATTTTTAAAGATACATACCTAAACACCTGTCTGTAAATCCTGGGAAAAAATATATTTATAGATACCCATTTAGACGCCCAGCTTTAATTCCCAAAGTGGCAAAGCCATTTTGTTGTTTATTTAAATTAAATGCTGATAGTATTTGATATTATTAAATAGGTATATTTTTTTTAATTAATCACCTGAAATATGCTTTGTAACTGTAATTAGCATTCAGTATGCATTCGTTATCAGCGGGAATATAATTACTTACTGAAAGCAGGATCTGTTTGTAATAATAATTGTATTATAATTGGTGGTCATAATATAATGTAAAATTTCGATACAATACGGATATTCCAGCTATTATATGCACACGGTTTGCTGTTTGGTATTAATATGCGAACTACGTTTATTCATTGAAAATTTAATTTTCTAGATAATATAAAGTTGTGTTTCGTGTCGGGAACATAATTTTAGACTGCATATAGCTTAAACTTTAGTTTGTATTGGAATAGTAAATCAATCATGCGGATACAGTTAGTGACTAGAAAACCGAAAGTATTTTTCTTTTTTATTTCAGCTAATACTAGAAACCTTTTTGACGTTTTCATAACGTTGTTGCGTTAGAGAAATTTTAAGGATTTACGATTTGGGCAATCATTTTTTTTATAAAACCGCTGGCCCGCTCAAAAACTTTTATAAACTTACTGTTAATGATTTGTTACATACAGTATCTTTAGCCATTTGTAGGTATGTGTGTTTGTGTAAATACAACTTACGCAGACAAGAGACAAGGGCAGTTTAGATTTACAACCCTGGGTGGTTAAGATTCACAATCTGGAACCAATTAGAAGCGCTCAATTGCGCATGCAACCTCTACACAGTGTCCAGTATACAGCACAATGCCATATCAAATTCTATACTAGGGGGAAAGGGGATATACTTTCAAAGACAGGCGACAAAACAATTGAGACTCTCCATTATGATTAAATGGTTTATGAAAAGTTTTTTTTTTTTAATATCAACTTTTTTTGTTGTTTGGTCAGTTTTAAGAGTATATTGACCTCCTTTCGGTTACCCCTTTACATTTCACCTTGTGTACGTCATAGATACAAACGTAGTAAAAACACTATACTTTTCCTCTACAGGCGGTACTAACATCAGCGGGTACATTTTGGCTGTACTCCTGTTTCTGCGCAGTAGCCTTTTTCTTCGTATTGTTCATGGTGCCTGAAACCAAAGGTAAGTCCCTTGCTGAAATCGAGCAGCACTTCCGTAAAGGAGGCAAGCATAAGATGGACAATATCAACTTGCAATCAGTATCGTAGTTTTAATATTATTAGAATAATTGTTTTTATTTCAGTCAAGAATGTGTAGGAATTGTGATCGCTACAATTAAAGGTTGATAAGAAAATAAATATTTTGTCATTTTTTTTTTCATTTGCAGAATGGAAATAAGATCATTATTTGATAATCAGGTAGGCCTTTATACCTATGTTTAAAGCTCTTGAAGGACCAAAATACCTAAATAAATATTGTTATAACATCGGAAATCCGAAAAAATAACCTGGTGTGGAAAATATATGTTACCCTACATTCTTGACTGGATAAAATATACAGGTTAGAACTAAAAAAAAAAATAAGTGCCACTCGTGATTATTCGTAAGATTAGAAATAGATAGAAAAATCTTGTTATATAAGATTAGATGTTCCAACGAATGCAGTAGGTAAGTAGTAATTTAGTCTAAGTAGCCCATTATTGTTATCATAATCATCTTCCGATTGTTATTAATATTAATCATCAGTATTAATTTGGAAGATGAGATAAGAGAAAAAATTAAAAAAAATGGTTTTGTACGCTAAAGAACGCTTGGTTCACAAATTTTAAAAGTAGAGCAAAATCGTGCCTTTCTAAAAACATTGGCAATCTGCATTGGTGTCTCTTGCAAAGAACTCATTGAATAGTTGTCATTTTTAGGGTTCCGTACCCAAAGGGTAAAAACGGAACCCTATTACTAAGACTTCGTTGTCTGTCTGTCTGTCTGTCTGTCTGTCTGTCTGTCTGTCTCCACGCTGTATCTCATTAACCGTGATAGCTAGAAAGCTGAAATTTTCACAAATGATGTATTTTCGTTGCCGCTATACAACAAATACTGAAAATTAAAAAAAGTTATGTATTAAGGGTGGTCCCCATACAATAAATTATAAAGACAGTGCAATTTGAATACAACGCCATCTGTTACTCAAGCGTGGAACTACAGCTTGGTACGGAACCCTTCGCGCGCGAGTCCAACTCGCACTTGGCCGGTTTTTTACAAGGCACGACCTAAATCATATTGCGATAAAGAATAATGTACTTTTTTGGTAATTCAATAGAATATGTTCTGAATGTTTGTACCTTTATTTCCTTGTAATATATGTTTAAGTTGAAATAACAAAAACAAACTAGCTAGGTATTGCCTAAAACATAATGTGTGTCAGAAAGTGACATTTCATGAAAAAATGTTATAGATAGGTATGTGGTCTAAATTGTGACTTTATAGTAAGGTGGATTATGAGAATTTTTCTAACTTTGTTATGTTTATAATTTGACACAATGTAGGTAAATAGTTTAGTAATTAATTTATACAGTTAACGTCAGAAATTCGTGAAATGGCGGACAATTGCAAAGGCCTTTTTGTAATAACGGCATTCACAGTTTTAGTCAGAATTCCGTATTCCGGAATTCTGTCGTCAAATGGGGATGACGTCGAGTTTAGAAGGTTTTCTAGCTTTAGATAGTATCCTTTTTAACTGTGATAGATGAGGTAACATTAGGAAGTTAGTACCATAGTGATATTAATATTGTAAGATGTTATAGGTAGTGTATTAATAAATATTTTGTTTTATTTTCATATTTTTATTTTCTGACCTTATGAAAACACATCTGTCATCCATCATCATCAAAATATATTTTTTACTGTGAGGATCCTTAATATGCCGTGCTTTATCAGCATTAAAATACCTACAGCAACTTCTTTTATTCTTTCATGAGAAAAAAATCACGAATATTTTTGTTAAAGTTAACATAAATAAAGCAACAAAAAAAAACAATAAAATATTTCGTTATTTTTTTTCAAACCTTTTTACCTATGTTTACATTGAGACCTAAAGTCCAAACTTTAAGACTGAGATTGATTGTCCTAGTTTCTAGTATTTACGAAGGATGTAACTCTACCGTAATCTATTCTCCAGAAAAAAAGTGTCCGTTACAGTCGGCGACTAGGTTTCAGTGACTTTTTACAAAATTAAACACTGAAATTCTCACAGCATTTTATATCTAGGTCATAAATAAAAGTGCTAAAAACTCTGAGCTGGTATATTTCACAGAAAAAAAGGATAAAAACCAACAAAATAGAGCGCACTTATTTCCTTTGGTAAACATTTTTCATCAGAGCAAGATCTGAATTTGAAAACCACGCCACGATAGAAAAGTTGTATTTCTCAAATCAAAACATTGTTCCCGGTAAACTTTTTGACATCAACAAAATACAAAGATTAATTGCAAATCAAACTAGCAAACGCTGCTGTAGATATTCTAAAGAGCCAGGACGATTCAATCTATTTAAGTGAACATACAGCTGGGACGCATATACAACAAAGGGTCGTCGGGTTGAAGCGATGTGCCAGCATACGTCATCAATCTGTCTCGCTGACCCACTTTCGAGTATTGACACAGAGTGCAACACAATTGTACCAGCTTCGACCATAACGATGTAGGATTTATGCATTAGGAATAGCTGATAATGATGAACAATGAGGATCATCGATTCTCGGTAAGTCCGTGTGTAACTCACGAATCGTATTAGGCTGTTTATTGGGCAACGCTTACGAACCGAAGCGCCTCTTGTGATTTCGTCAAACTAATTAAATCTATAGTGCACGGTTCCACGGGAATGCTATTGTGAGCTGATGCTGAAATGGCTTCATTAAATTCGGTGTAAGTATAATAATTACATTGTAATAAAATATGACTGTTAGCGATGTAATATGTTGCAATATTTGGTATAAAATTTAATACATTTCGATCGAGGGCAAATATTGTATCGGATCTAGCGTGATTTGCTTGTGGGAATGTGCTCGTAATGCCCATATTTGTTCATATGGTCTGATGGCTTATTGACGCTCGCTTTATGAAGGATGTTGGTTATTCTGTTTACATTATGATTAATATTGGCCAACCATTGATTTGGATTACCTGCTACGGTCATTAAATATCAGTGCTAATTAGATAACGGTAAAATAAATAAATGAAGCTACAATTGCGAAATAACTTAAACTGTTCAAGAAAACGCCATAAGAACGAACTTCCTTATTAGGGTTATGCAAAACATCTCAAATATCGTTATTTGCACGCACATTCTTAGATGTAAGTACTATACGCACGAGATATGGAAAGGATAGGAAGTGCATAGAGGAGATACATTATTATGACTATTTTTATTTATTTGCATCCCGAGAGAAAAATAAACTAGGAAGAAATTCGTTTCATAAAGGTAAAGACTAAGCAAACTCATGAAATCAAGAATATAAATACAAACTTGTATCAGAGTCAGCACATTAACGTCAAACTATAACAGACTGCACCCAACACTAAGCCCCCACTGAAGTCAATGCAAAATAGCGAACAACTTTATATATTTCCAATAGGCGTGAGTCATGTGTAATGACCATAAATATAATGTTATGGGATCCGAGACACAATAATAACGAGTCCAAAAATCGTGAAGTCATAAGCCTCATTATAAGTGTAAAGTTTCGCAGCACGTTATCAACGCGTCGCAGCGGCGCGGGCGCAGGTAAGGGGCGGCTTGCTTCTGTCGCAACGCGCGCACTCACGACTCGCTAACTAGCGAGGATGACACAGATCACTGCACGGCCCGACATCACGGATACAATGTTCCATTTATAAACAACCGCATATATTAGTAATAAACTCAAAAACGCCTGGCTTCGCCTGAATCAATAAACTTGTATTTGATAGACGAAATAATAAAGTTTTTCTTCGGAGTTCGAGCGACTCACAAGTCATTGCGATCTGTTTGTCAATTTGGTGCCTTGATTGTTTACACAGAGAGCTTCTTTTTTTTTACAATAAAACTTTTTAAGAAAATTATTTTCGAGCATAATCTGACTGGAATATCTGGATGGATGTTTCCTAGCTGAAACGAATATACTACAGAACTGACCGCAAGGAAATTTATGAACAGATTGATTGCTATTTTTTATACAAATCAGGAAAACAGATGCATTATCTATGCAGATTGACGGGACTGAAAGTATTATTACCTCTATATAATGAATACCATCATGTTTGCAGCTGCATTATTCGCTGCACATACATGGGATGAGGCCTAGTTGTCTGACGCTGTCCCGATGTCATTCACATGGCCTTCGTATGTTAAAAATGTGGGTATTGCTAAGGCCTCTCTAGGTGACTGGATCTGCAATTATTTATAGTCATGATTTCGATTATTGCCAAATACGTAAGATTTACGATGCACTTTCATGTTAAAAATTCGTTTTACTACCTAGAAGTTACAATACTTGTAGGTAGTTGTACTCGTAGGTTTGTTCAGTTATAACAATGAATATCAAATATTATGCTTTCATTGAACGAATGATTTGCGTGCTGTAGTTGTGATGGCTTGTATGATATAATGAACCTATAATTATGTGAGATTTCACTGATACGACGTTTTTATTAACTTGACCACGCGCCATCGTCTATCTATTAGTATCCGATAAATGCAGCACATTATTAGAGCTTAATTTTATTTTAGACAACAATTCGGGTCTTACTCGCGATCAAACTATTAAAGGTTTTACGATACCTCTTTTCTCCCGACGTTTCGGCCGAATTGCACCGACCGTGGTCACGGGAAGACTGATGACAGCTAGCGACGTCTCCGTGAAGTGCGGGGTTTTTCAACTACCCTCACTTGGTCGTCACAATTTTCACTATTCGATATCGTACTGTCTACCCTACACACAACACTGACAACATCTTTTTGCCGGCCCTGTGTATATTTTTCGCGACGATGACACTTGCTGATGACAGGATTCCATGATGTTGATAAGCGATATCCATCTTCACGGTTGAAATTTTTATATTTCTTGATTTCAACCGCTTCTCGCACTATCCTGGAATAATAGTGGCGATCAGTCGATAACACCTGAGGTTCGTGTAGCTCGATCCAGTGATTTGGGCCTGACTCCAGCAAATGCTCTGCGATAGCCGACTTGTTTATTTGGCGGTTTCTTACAGCTGCGATGTGTTCTTTGACCCTCTCAGCGATAGTTCGTTTGGTCTGTCCAATGTATGAACTACCACAGCTGCAGTCCACCTTATAAACGCCTGGTGTTTGTAGAGGGATAACATCCTTCGGTGTTCTTAGTTGCTTCATGACTTTGGAGTGCGGCGTATATACAGTCTTAATGGAGTACTTTTTTAATACTGTTCCAACTTTGTCCGTCACACCCTTGATATACGGCATGAAAGCAGGTACTCGATCTACCGTCGATGGCTTCCCCCTCTGATGTCGTCGTAAGGCACGAGTACCACCCCTGCATCCATATCCATTGCGTCTTAGCACCTCCTGAACATGGGCGAGTTCATCTGCTATGTGTTCAGGGTCGCAGAGATTATGTGCTCGGTTTGTAAGAGACACAACAACAGATTGTAAATGACGTGGATGATGGTGCGAGTCGGCGTGTAAGTACCTATCTGTGTGTGTGGGCTTCCGGTATACAGTGTGTCCTAGGGTACCATTATGTCTCACCATTACCTTTACATCGAGAAAGGCTAACGACCTATCCACCTCCATCTCGACTGTGAATTTGATGTTTTGATGTATGGAGTTTAGATGTGAGAGCAATTGTTCTACTTCTTGGCGGGTACCTTTCATGATACAAAACACGTCATCGACGTACCTCTTCCATAACTTCACGTGAAAAGTCGGCATGTCTATAGATTCTTCAAAATGTTCCATCCAGATGTTGGCCATTACCGGTGCTACTGGGCTACCCATGGCCACTCCTTCGATCTGGAGGTAATGCTGTCCACGATACAGGAAGAAATTACCCTCTAAGCAGTTTTTAAGCAGAACACAATACTCCGTAGAAAGGTCGTTTTCCCTTAACTTTCTCTCGACAACTTCAAGGCAGTCCTTTATTGGAACATTGGTGAATAGTGATTCCACATCAAAACTCACCATTATATCGCCAGGTTCCATTACAATGTCCTTGATGATCTCCACAAAATGGCGTGAATCTTTCACGAACGATTTAGTTCTCCCCACCAATGGCTGCAGTACTGCTGCTACGTGTTTCGCGAGATCGTAAGTAGGAGAATCAACTTGACTTACGATCGGGCGTAATGGTACGGCTGTTTTGTGCACCTTTGGCAGTCCATATAGTTTAGGGGGTTGCACAATTTTTGGTTTGTAAAGGTGGTCGAATACATCATCCGTGAACAAATGCTTGTGGTCCCCAACTAATGTTCGTATACGCTTAGTCACTCTAGCGGTAGGGTTGTATGACACCGGCTTGTATACTGTTGTGTCAGTCAACAAACTTCGTATTTTCCCATCATAATCGGTGGAGTTAATCACCACGGTGGCGTTACCTTTGTCCGCTTTAAGTACAAGGATGTCCTGGTTATCACGCAACTCCCGTAAAGCTCGACGCTCCTCCGCAGTAATATTTGGCTTTGGTACCCGAGATTTTCTTAATATAACGGCAACATCCTGTCTAAGCGCTTCTGCGTCGGTGGACGGCACTTTGTTACGCGTTATAATCTCCTCTATGCCACTTATGATGTTCTCATACGGTATTTGTTTAGGTGTTAAAGCGTAATTCAACCCTTTAGCCAGTACGTTTTGTGTAGTGTCATTCAACACGACACTCGATAAGTTAATGACTGTGTCTCTTTGCACTACCTGAACCTTTTTACTATTTGTGTCGACCCACTTGTCGCGACGCGTAAGTAACTTTTCAAATTTCGCGTTATGTTTTTTACAGCACAAATCGTAAATACGTGACGCTTGATTGTATGAGACACGATCACACAGGTCGAAATCACTAGCTGATAACACTACACCACACTCATTATGTAAAGCGTATAGTTCACACTGCACTTTGTCCACATTATACCGACAGTTACGAATCAATTGTTTCAAGAGACGAACACTAGCACTATTTAGAATTCCTGCCGAATTTGGAATGTCCTTTCTGGGTTTTATTTGCACTGCCGTGGGTAGTAAGTCATTATCTCGACATTTTATTAAAAATGTTAACGACGATTCTAGACGTGCACGCTTTGTTCGGAGGAATTCTAGATGTTTAATCTTGGTTGCATATTCCGGCCCGTAGCGGTTTGCAATAAATGTTTTTAAACTTTCGCGATTTGTACACATATTTTAGACAACAATCCGGGTCTTACTCGCGATCAAACTATTAAAGGTTTTACGATACCTCTTTTCTCCCGACGTTTCGGCCGAATTGCACCGACCGTGGTCACGGGAAGACTGATGACAGCTAGCGACGTCTCCGTGAAGTGCGGGGTTTTTCAACTACCCTCACTTGGTCGTCACAATTTTCACTATTCGATATCGTACTGTCTACCCTACACACAACACTGACAACATCTTTTTGCCGGCCCTGTGTATATTTTTCGCGACGATGACACTTGCTGATGACAGGATTCCATGATGTTGATAAGCGATATCCATCTTCACGGTTGAAATTTTTATATTTCTTGATTTCAACCGCTTCTCGCACTATCCTGGAATAATAGTGGCGATCAGTCGATAACACCTGAGGTTCGTGTAGCTCGATCCAGTGATTTGGGCCTGACTCCAGCAAATGCTCTGCGATAGCCGACTTGTTTATTTGGCGGTTTCTTACAGCTGCGATGTGTTCTTTGACCCTCTCAGCGATAGTTCGTTTGGTCTGTCCAATGTATGAACTACCACAGCTGCAGTCCACCTTATAAACGCCTGGTGTTTGTAGAGGGATAACATCCTTCGGTGTTCTTAGTTGCTTCATGACTTTGGAGTGCGGCGTATATACAGTCTTAATGGAGTACTTTTTTAATACTGTTCCAACTTTGTCCGTCACACCCTTGATATACGGCATGAAAGCAGGTACTCGATCTACCGTCGATGGCTTCCCCCTCTGATGTCGTCGTAAGGCACGAGTACCACCCCTGCATCCATATCCATTGCGTCTTAGCACCTCCTGAACATGGGCGAGTTCATCTGCTATGTGTTCAGGGTCGCAGAGATTATGTGCTCGGTTTGTAAGAGACACAACAACAGATTGTAAATGACGTGGATGATGGTGCGAGTCGGCGTGTAAGTACCTATCTGTGTGTGTGGGCTTCCGGTATACAGTGTGTCCTAGGGTACCATTATGTCTCACCATTACCTTTACATCGAGAAAGGCTAACGACCTATCCACCTCCATCTCGACTGTGAATTTGATGTTTTGATGTATGGAGTTTAGATGTGAGAGCAATTGTTCTACTTCTTGGCGGGTACCTTTCATGATACAAAACACGTCATCGACGTACCTCTTCCATAACTTCACGTGAAAAGTCGGCATGTCTATAGATTCTTCAAAATGTTCCATCCAGATGTTGGCCATTACCGGTGCTACTGGGCTACCCATGGCCACTCCTTCGATCTGGAGGTAATGCTGTCCACGATACAGGAAGAAGTTACCCTCTAAGCAGTTTTTAAGCAGAACACAATACTCCGTAGAAAGGTCGTTTTCCCTTAACTTTCTCTCGACAACTTCAAGGCAGTCCTTTATTGGAACATTGGTGAATAGTGATTCCACATCAAAACTCACCATTATATCGCCAGGTTCCATTACAATGTCCTTGATGATCTCCACAACACCTTGATNACATCGCAGCTGTAAGAAACCGCCAAATAAACAAGTCGGCTATCGCAGAGCATTTGCTGGAGTCAGGCCCAAATCACTGGATCGAGCTACACGAACCTCAGGTGTTATCGACTGATCGCCACTATTATTCCAGGATAGTGCGAGAAGCGGTTGAAATCAAGAAATATAAAAATTTCAACCGTGAAGATGGATATCGCTTATCAACATCATGGAATCCTGTCATCAGCAAGTGTCATCGTCGCGAAAAATATACACAGGGCCGGCAAAAAGATGTTGTCAGTGTTGTGTGTAGGGTAGACAGTACGATATCGAATAGTGAAAATTGTGACGACCAAGTGAGGGTAGTTAAAAAACCCCGCACTTCACGGAGACGTCGCTAGCTGTCATCAGTCTTCCCGTGACCACGGTCGGTGCAATTCGGCCGAAACGTCGGGAGAAAAGAGGTATCGTAAAACCTTTAATAGTTTGATCGCGAGTAAGACCCGAATTGTTGTCTAAAATATGTGTACAAATCGCGAAAGTTTAAAAACATTAATTTTATTTTATAGTAATTCTGATTTTTGGCAGTCAAAAATCTTTTTATAGTCCTGATACTTGATTAATTATTTCAATAAGCGGTTGATATTTGCAATAATATATAAACGTATTAACTCTAGAGTTATCAATTCTGTCTTGACAGGGCTACTGACAGACAAACATTTATTCAAAATAAATGGGAGCGCTTTGCTGATATTAATTGTATGTATTCGTCACGTAACGGAGTCATTATTTGTCGTTGCATGCGCTCGCGCCGATCCGGGAGTCCCACGGATGACGCGTCGGTGACGGCCGTTCGGCAGATGCACGAACCTAGACGTAGACTCACGCGTGAGCTCTTGCATCGTATTGGTATCACGCTCACCAGTGCCAACTTTCCTATATAAACAGCGACTATTCAAATTTAATGTATTCAAAAGCTAAAACTTTGTAAAGTAACACATCTTCTTAGTTAACTTTAAGGTTTCATGAAAGCACCCCAGTGATGATTTTAGTAAGTGTTTGTTTATAAAGGATTTAAAAAGGATGGATCATCATCATTTTCTGTGCCCATAATGTGTTTGTACACTAAACACAATTTGTATACGATTAAAATACATTTTTTTTAATATGTGTTTTCTATTTGTTAATTTTCCAAGACTTGAGGAAAGCAGTTAAAAAGGACAGACGTCTGTCAAATGTTAGACTTTTAATTATTGAATGACAACGATCTTTTTGTGACTATGCACGTGTCGATTATTAAATGCTTCTTTAACAACTTATTTATTATTTTTCAGTTCTTATTTTTTTTGCTAAGCGCACTTGCGTGGCCGGCAAGCAAATGCGAACCTCCAGTAAACAGCTACCTACCTCCTTCTGGCTCCGGTGGTAGACCATCGTCTCAATATGGACCACCTGGTAGTAATGGTGGATCAGGAGGGGGATCTCAACCAGGTGGTGGATTAGGTCCCACTGGATCACAAGATTCTTATTCCAACGGACAAACAGGACCATCTATAGATACTCAATATGGTCCGCCATCGGGAAGAGGTAACGGACAGGGATCACAAGGGTTTGGTTCTCAAGGACAGGGCAGTTTCAGTGCACCCGATTCACAATACGGTCCACCAGGCCGAGGCAATGGAAGAGGTCGAGGAGGGCCAGGCGGCCCCGGTGGACCAGGAGGTCCTGGAGGCCCTGGAGGTCCTGGCGGTCCTGGAGGCAGAGGCCGTCCACAATCTTCTTACGGTCCCCCTAATCAACAAGGAGGAACAGGATCAGGAAATGGTGGTGGGCCAGGATTCGGGCAGCGACCTGATAGCTCGTATGGTCCTCCTCCTACGGGAGGATTCCCACCTTCTGGCAATGGCCAGTCGGCACCAGACTCGAGTTATTTATCTCCTGGCGGTTCTCAAGCTCAGTCTCAAGCTGGATTCAATGGCGGACCTGGTGGACAGCCATCATCGTCGTATGGTGCACCTGGCTTTGGTGGTGGTCCTGGTAGCGGTCCAGGTGGGAGGGGCAATGGCCGTGGGTCTAGCTACGATGATGGACAATCTAATGTACGTTCTGCAAAATTCTACTTTTTATTTTAATAAGTACCTAAATAACAAATATCTTTTTTATGAGAAATTAATAATTAAAATTCGAACATTGTTTATTTTGGCCCTGTCTATTTTAGACTATCGACACGTGTAGTAGGAAATTTAGAGGAAAAATAACAACGCTCCTATTAATTACGTTATTGATTTTCCGATGTTGTCTTTCAGGAGCCGGCTAAATACGAGTTTAGCTATGATGTGGACGACGCTCAGACAGGTACTAAATTTGGTCATTCTGAGCAGCGTGATGGCGACCTGGCCACTGGGGAGTATAACGTAGTGCTGCCTGATGGCAGGCGACAGGTTGTCGAGTACGAGGCCGGCCTGCAGGGATACATGCCTCAGATCCGATACGAGGGTTGGTTCATTATCTTGGTTGGCGACGCGACACCTGTGAATAGCTTTGTGTCAAACTCTAACCAATCTGCCTATAATTTTTGAAAACAATCAGCCTAGAACTACTCATAAAATATTCAGGAACAGCTGAAACTATTTTACCCTAAAGCACTCTTTAATTCTAATAAACCCGTCCTCTTTATTAGGAAAATTGTTGTTGTTTCAAATTAGCAAATTTCATTGTAAAATTAATGTGAACTAATCTCCGTATTACCTATACAAAGCTGTTGGTAATTGGAATTTACTTGCTGGTTCAAATTTGTATTAAATTAGTTTTCAGTTTGTTTAATGGATATTTAGGTATTTCTTTTCAATCAGGAGGCGGCAACGGTGGCTCTGGAAACGGTTTTGGTCGAGGTAATTAACACTTTTATAATATCTTTTGAAAGTCCTTTTTATAATAAAAATAGTCAAGTTTCCAAGAACAAATCCACTTAATACTAGACTGAGTTATTTAATGTTTAAATATAATATAACAGGTGGCAGCGGTGGACAAGGTGGTAGTCAGGGCTACCCACAAGGTGGTCCTGGAGGGAACTTCCCAGGCGGCGATGGTGGTTTCCCTGGATCTGGTCAAGACCAACCTAGCTCAGGACGCTATCAAGACGCCGGCGGCTTCGGACAGGGTGATACTGGTGGCTTCATGGGTTATCCAAGTGGACGACCTGGCGGTAATGGAAGAAACGGACAGGGATCACGTGGGCCCAACCAAGGCTCGCAAGGGAGTTCGGGAATTGAAGATCTGAACGGCGGTGGTAATGGTTACCCCAGTGGAGGACCGCAAGGCAACGGTGGTTACCCTAGCGGCGGATCGGCAGGAGGTAATGGCGGGTACCCTAGCGGTGGCCCTGGAGGCAATAATGGAGGTTTCCCTGGTAGTAACGGAGGTAATGGCGGTGGTTACCCAAGTGGAGGACCGAATGGAGGGGGCAGAGGCGGCCCTGGAGGACAGGGCAGAGGAAGAGGACGCCCCGGATCTCAGAATGGTGGTAGCAACGGTGGCGAGGAAGGCTACCCAAGTGGTGGACCAAGTGGCCCTCGAGGCTCTGGGTACTGATAACAAAACAACGACAGCCGAACGACGAACCTTAATGATAAAAACAAAACGCTTCAGTGAGTTTTAAACTTACGAACTTAAATGAATTATATAGCTTTGTAAATAAATTATGTAAAAAAACTATTTTTTTTCTGTAACTATATTTCCTTTATTTTTAAAGTACAATCGGTATTCATGCAAAGCAGTCATATCTCTATCACAACCCTTCTAATTAGTATGGTATCGCGTTCACAAAATATTATAATAACAAAAAAACAATTCAAGAAAATAATATTGTAAATGCATAGAAAACAATAATATAATAATTTTATTACATTCGAATGCATCATTATATCACGAAAAAAACATAAATAAAATAACAAGGTTTACTAAACTGCAATAGAAAAGGATGAGATCTATACGCGGATACTCACTAAGTCGCCTGCTCAAAAGTGCCTCATTCAATATTGTATATTAAAGTGCTTGAGAAAATATTTAGCACAACCCTATAGCTAGATATAAGTATATCAAATCTCACCCTAATCCCGCAGGATCCGTTAATATTACCTACACATTTTGGTCGTTGTAATTATTTCTTAATCGTTATTAATCTATACACAATCAAGCTTAGCTTGATTTCTCACGATTACAAGTTAAAGCCATATAATAATTATTATGCTTAAGTAAAGGTAGTATTAATATTTTATACATATGTGTACTTTAAATGTAAGTACATTATTAAAAGCTACATCGAAAAATAACCTTACGTCTTTATTTGTTACATTCGTTTTGAAAGGTGGCCAAAAATGTGCACAGAAACATACATAATTTAAGAACTTATAAATATATTCAGGAGCAATGAACCTGGGTTAATTCTAAAAACCTTTATATTTAGCAAAACAAATATAAGTACACTAAAGTCTTTTGGACCATCACTAACCACGTTTCAACATACATGAAAGTCGAATAATTGACAACCAAACAACTAACACAAAATAATATATTACCCTATACAGTATTGCTGCTTGCGACTGCAGCTGCAATCAAAAACATTTTACAAGTGGCCAGTATTAGATAGCACAAAAATACTTCGCAGTGAAGAGGACGAACACATTTTGCTTTACAGTAAAAGAAATAAAAAAACATCGGGCCCGCAATTTGTCTCTCAGGACACACCCGCACTTCATACATCAACTGAGAAAAAGCTTATGTTGCTATTTTTACGTATGTATGTATGTGTTATTCTTTCTTTGTGTTGTTTTGTATGTTTAAGTTGGTTTGAGTTCTCAATTTAGGTCGGAATATGCATGGCATAGTGATTTTAGATTCTAACTTCTTTTATAGAGTTTTAGCAGCTCAATGACTTATTTTAGCACTGCAATTGGTTTAACGATAAAGCTAGTCTGGAATTCAAGTGCTTAGGTAATAAGCGTAAGCAGAACTATTGCCTGTAGAGCAGAGTTCACGAAGGTAGTATAATTGTTACGTTCCAAAACGACACTATTCAAGATTGCGAACGCTTTGCTTCATAGGACCAACTTCCCTAGTTAGTTACAAGTATATGTACAGCTAACCTACACGAACATTTCCTGATGTTCAAGTTTTGTGAACTTTCAAAGAATTGTTTAACCGTATCTAAAATGGTCTACAGTGTATTCGCCACGTTTTGCTGCAAAACACTTGAAATTTGAACCGTGAAATATTTGTCAAACAAATAAAATAAAAACTTCTATGTGGACATTTTTGGCCGCTTATGCTTAGCAATATCACGATGTTACATTAATATTAAGAAAAGAATTGGTATGAGTAAAGATGCTAATGAGTCGTCCACCGCTGTAGCTTCATCTGAAAATAGTGTAAGACAATGTTAATATCGCTTAGCCAAAATTAGTGATGTGATCATTAGTGTCTTTTCTTTTAGAGGGACAAAAGTAACAGATCGTTATTCTCTTGGAATTTGACATATTGCAATCTTTCTGTTTAGGTATTGACTGTGGAATAAGGAGTGCACGAACTGGCAAAACCCAAAAATATTCTCCAACAACATGTTTATCATTTGCGATAACAGACTGGCTTGTGAAACAAGGCCGATTATATACGAGAACTGTGTATAGGATTTACAAATTATGTTACTTTTTTAAATAGTGTCATGTTACCTTTGATTTCTTTTGCCTCCGGTGCATCTGTGTCAATAGAATAAGGGAGGGCAATATAATGGGTTGACTCCGTTTCGCGCTGGTAGAGCGGTGCTATAGTAGCTTGGCACTAAAACAAATATCAATAAATTAATACAGCCTTTGGAACTAAACTGCAAGACAAAAAATATTTTTAAAGCTTTATATAACATATCTACAAACTCACTTTTAGCTTTATGGCTCCATTAATAAAATCAGAGGTAGTTGCATAGAAGCTAAGCTGCAGTATCGTTTCAGCTGCATCAGGCCGTTCCGCGGAGACTCGGTACCAGGGCCCCAGGATATATGAGGAGGGTGCTGGCTTATCATTCACGAGCCACTTGAGATGGGCTTTAGGTCTGGACGGAGGCAATGAGCAGTTTGCCACCACCAGGTCGTCGAAGTTGTATTGCTCTCTAAGGCCTGTTACGCGGGGACGGCCTTTTGGCAATACTGAAATTAAAGTAATGAAGTGTGAAAAAGGTATATAGGACAAACAATCCAAATGTAAGGAACTTGCAAATGCTGAAGATGTTTCATACATCAGTTGTCTGGGATGTTTCCAAAAATAATAAGCGAACCTAATTTGAAAATAATTCAATTTTATCCCGAGGAAAATAAATAGGTAACACAAATATTTTTGCAGTGAGATTCAGGTTACATTCAATTAGAAACTGGAAAGTTCCACCAAATGGGCAAAAATTAAAAATTTAAAAAACCCCCGACACAAAAACTTAATTTCCCTTTAAAAAGTAAAAAATAATAAAAAAATACGTCGCGTTGGGGGACCGCTCCTAATTATTTCTTACTTACACTTAATGACATGCCCATCTATTTAGGAGCGGTCCCCCAACGCGATCCGATGTTTGATTTCATTATGACTAACTTTACCAAAGGGTGCGGTAATTTTATAATAATTGGATCCGTAAATGTGATTAATTTTGAAAGTTTTATGCACCTTTACCATGAGCACAGTATAAATTATGGCATGTTCGTTAATTAATCAACAATTACCGCAATAATCCGCATTTACCGTAATATACATATTTCCTTATTGTTTATGTAATGTCACGACAATATCTATGTTAACATTAAACAATGCGACTGTTCTGGTGCAGAAACAAGGCGATCCATCAAAATGTCACACTGTACTAATAATCATATGATTAATTATTATTCATGAATTCTATGTTGCCACGATTCACTGTAGTACATTCAAAGGGACCTTTTACTTATTCATTGAATCTGAGGACGCTTTGTGAAGGCGGACAGATCAGGTGTAAAGCCAAATTCTGAACCGGAGTAAACTGCGGGTTCGATACCTTTGGAACAGGATATTGTTAGTTTAAAGCCTGTTTACACATTGCGATTTCATTGCGCGTTGCTTGCCATTTTATTGCAGCAAGATGCTACTTGCACTGTGAAACGTCATCGTGCAATAGGTAAATGAGTCGCCTGTCAATATTCATGCAATAAAATGACAATCAACGGGCCAATACAATTGCAATGTGTAAATGGGCTTAAGTATAAACATATTTTGATGCTAATATTATTACGATGGTCAAACACAGTTGTTTTTATAACAACCGCCGTGGCCAGGTAAGGAGAGCAACCCAGCTACGCAGGACAAATTATAGTGCACGCACAGTTGCGCAGACACAGATGCACTCCCTATTCCCTCATTCTCATAACCGCGATGGGACGGCAATCCGACACGATCGGAGAGATTAGACGCAGGATCGACATTCCAAACCTGCTCTGGATGCACCGGGTGTTTCAATCACCAACTTCCAGACTCCGGGCTGTTTTATGAAAGTTTCTTTTAAACCCACTTTTTGACCCGGGAATCGAAACTGTAGACCTCGTGAACGAAGCAGTTGAGGAAAAAATCAACTGAATTCAGAATTTCCACCTTATTTGAAGCTGCGTTTTCAAAATTAAGACAAACGTGTGTTGATTGTCCTCGCGTCACGTGTTAATTAATTAAATTCTAAAAATATATAACCTATATCTACAAACAAATCACACAATGTGTGTGATATAAATATGCCCAATGGCAGCTGTTTACGTAGAAATGATATTTTTTAATAGAAACAATAACACATGGTACAGTGACGTCATTCTTAGTTAAACATATTTTAATTTATCTTTTTATATTAGTAAAAAAAAACAACTGAAATAACTCTATTGGATTAGCTAGACAGAAAGACCGCTGCATTCCGTAAGCCCAGAGTACAAAAACAAACATCGTAAGTAGATGCATATCGCTCCTCTCACGAGGACAGAAGTAAACAACATTAAATTAATAATTAAGAGATTATGTCAAGTATCTAATCACTACATAACGAGTAACAAACTACCTCTCGCTCTCAGTAATTCCATCGAACATATTGCGTCCGATCAAACTTCGGCCTCGGCGTCGAGGAAAAAGCTATCTGTAAACTCTAGATAGCTATTCCAAATATCAGCAATACTTGAAAAGAACTTCCAACTCGCTAAGTAGTTGCTCTTGCGCAAAAATTCAAATATGTGGCCGTAACTTTTTTAACTGATTCAAAAAAGGAGGTTCTCAATTTGTGTATGAATATTTTTAATTTAGCCTTGTTTAATCTAAATGTAAGCTCGGAAACTTAAAATGATTTCTCGTAATTTCGGTAAGTTTAGTACAGAGAACATTGCATAGTTTTTGTTTGATGTATTATTTAATTAGAATGACATTGAAGTATACTGGAATAATTATAAGCAAAACATAATTAATTTCCAATTCAACGTTGAGCGGTAATTTTGCTCAAAATCCCAGAAGGATCTACTCATTTTATGATATTCCCGCCAATGTTTTGCCATCTGTTAAATCCTCATTTCTTTTTCCGTTTTATGGCATCGCAAGAATGTTACAGACGTCGTTATGTATTAGTAAGGCAATTTTAAACATCGCAAATATAAGGAACCCCTGATTAATTTGAAAAATATATACTTTTTAATCCGGATGCGCGGAGTAGTTCTCACGAGACGTGGATGAAGTAACTGCCGAAAGCTATACTATACAATAATAATTATAAAATCTACAATGAATTCTAACTTTTTTTTTACTAGTATATTTTACTCTTACACTCTCTTTACAGATACCGCGTTCTTCAAACACGGTGGTAGCTCTAGTGAACCTGACGCAGGAGTCAGCGGGACAGTACCCTGCGAGGTGTCCGGAGAGGCACCGAAGTTCACAATGTCTTTAGACAAAAATATATCAATATACACTGTAATCCAGTTTTATATGTCGATTAAGCTAATAACTGACTTAAAGAATAATTATACACTACAGTGTATACTAAAATAATTATATTATTTAGTGCTAGCTTTCTGGGCAAGAAACCCTCGCACTT
>NWSH02000008.1:11306141-11323294 GCA_002382865.2 Heliothis virescens | reverse complement strand
ATTTGAATTTATTTGATTTCATTTGACTGTTTTTATTTTAGATTCCGATGTTTGATTTCATTTATGACTAACATTTACCAAGGGTGCAGGTAATTTTATAATAATGGGGATGCCGTAAATGTGTTAATTTGAAAGTTTTATCACCTTTAATGAGCACAGTTAATTATGCATTTCCGTTAATTAATACAACAATTACCGCAAATAACCGCATTTACCGTGACATATACATATTCCCTTATTGTTGTATTGTAATGTCACCGCAATATCTATGTTAACATTAAACAATGCGACTGTTCTGGTGCAGAAACAAGGCGATCCATAAAATGTCACACTGTACTAATAATCATATGATTAATTATTATTCATGAATTCTATGTTGCCACGATTCACTGTAACATTCAAAGGGACCTTTTACTTATTTCATTGAATCTGAGGACGCTTTGTGAAGGCGGACAGATCAGGTGGTAAAGCCACAATACTTTGAACCGGAGTAAACTGCGGGTTCGATACCTTTGGAACAGGATATGTTAGTGTTTAAAGCCTGTTTACACATTGCGATTTCATTGCGCGTTGCTTGCCATTTTATTGCAGCAAGATGCTACTTGCACTGTGAAACGTCATCGTGCAATAGGTAAATGAGTCGCCTGTCAAATATTCATGCAATAAAATGACAATCAACGGGCCAATACAATTGCAATGTGTAAATGGGCCTTAAGTATAAACATATTTGATGCTAATATTATTACGATGGTCAAACACAGTTGTTTTCATAACAACCGCCGGTGGCCAGGTAAGGAGAGCACCCAGCTACGCAGGACAAATTATAGTAGCACAAGCAGTTGCGCAGACACAGATGCACTCCCTATTCCCTCATTCTCATAACCCGAATGGGACGGCAATCCGACACGATCGGAGAGATTAGACGCAGGATCGACATTAACCTGCTCTTGCGATGCACCGGGTGTTTCAATCACCAACTTCCAGACTCCGGGCTGTTTTATGAAAGTTCTTCTTAAACCCACTTTTTGACCGGGAATCGAAACCTGAGGACCTCGTGAACGAAGCAGTTGAGGAAAAAATCAACTGAATTCAGAATTTCCACCTTATTTGAAGCTGCGTTTTCAAAAATAAGACAAACGTGTGTTGATTGTCCTCGCGTCACGTGTTAATTAATTAAATTCTAAAAATATATAACCTATATCTACAAAAAATCACACAATGTGTGTGATATAAATATGCCCAATGGCAGCTGTTTACGTAGAAATGATATTTTTTAATAGAAACAATAACACATGGTACAGTGACGTCATTCTTAGTTAAACATATTTTAATTTATCTTTTTATATTAGAAATAAAAAACGAAAAAACTGAAATAACTCTATTGGATTAGCTAGACAGAAAAGACCGCTGCATTCCGTAAGCCCAGAGTACAAAAACAAACATCGTAAGTAGATGCATATGGCTCCTCTCACGAGGACAAGAAGTAAACAACACATTAAATTAATAATTAAGAGATTATGTCAAGTATCTAATCACTACATAACGAGTAACAAAAACTACCTCTCGCTCTCAGTAATTCCATCGAACATATTGCGTCGAATCAAACTTCGGACTCGGCGTCGAGGAAAAAGCTATCTGTAAACTCTAGATAACTATTCCAAATCTCAGCAATACTTGAAAAGAACTTCCAACTCGCTAAGTAGTTGCTCTTGCGCAAAAATTCAAATATGTGGCCGTAACTTTTTTAACTGATTCAAAAAAGGAGGTTCTCAATTTGTGTATGAATATTTTTAATTTAGCCTTGTGTTAATCTAAATGTAAGCTCGGAAACTTAAAATGATTTCTCGTAATTTCGGTAAGTTTAGTACAGAGAACATTGCATAGTTTTTGTTTTGATGTATTATTTAATTAGAATGACATTGAAGTATACTGGAATAATTATAAGCAAAACATAATTAATTTCCAATTCAACGGTTGAGCGGTAATTTTTGCTCAAAATCCCAGAAGGATCTTACTTCATTTTATGATATTCCCGCCAATGTTTTGCCATCTGTTAAATCACTCATTTCTTTTTTCCGTTTTATGGCATCGCAAGAATGTTACAGACGTCAGTTATGTAATTACAAGGCAATTTTAAAACATCGCAAATATTAAGGAACCCCTGATTATTTGAAAAATATATACTTTTTATCCGGATGCGCGGAGTAGTTCTCACGAGACGTGGATGAAGATAACTGCCGAAAGCTATACTTACAATAATAATTATAAAATCTACAATGAATTCTAACTTTTTTTTTTACTAGTATAATTTTACTCTTACACTCTCTTTACAGATACCGCGTTCTTCAAACACGGTGGTGTAGCTCTAGTGAACCTGACGCAGGAGTCAGCGGACAGTACCGCTGCGAGGTGTCCGGAGAGGCACCGAAGTTCACAACTGTCTTTAGACAAAAATATATCAATATACACTGTAAGTCCAGTTTTATATGTCGATTAAGCTAATAACTGACTTAAAGAATAATTATACACTACAGTGTATACTAAAATAATTATATTATTAGTGCTAGCTTTCTGGGCAAGAAACCTCGCACTTACAAAAAATCTCGAAGTTCGAAATAAAAAAGAGAAACTTCAGATCAGATTCTTTATAGGTGGTTCTATTATTTATTAGTTTTTAACCCCCGACGAAAAAAGAGGGGGTGTTATAAGTTTGACGTGTCTGTCTGTCTGTCTGTCTGTCTTCTGTCTGTCTGTCTTGTCTGTCTGTCTGTCTGTCTGTCTGTCTGTCTGTCAGTCTGTCTGTGGCCATCATAACTCCTGAACGGATGCAGTGATTTCAATTTAGTTTTTTTTGTATTAAAGGTTACTTACGGGCGAGTGTTCTTAAACATGTTTGATCAAAATCGGTTGAGCCGTTTAAAAGTTGTGGGGGTAAAAAGTGGGGAGATGAACGAATGTCGGCAAATATCAAGTATACTGATATCGAGTATATTATTGATGGGGTCTCAAATAGCTTTGTATATTAAAATACCTACTTGTACGATCGACCCACCTACCTATAAAAAGAATGAAATAAAAATTAAATAAAAATTTTAAAAAACCCCCGACACAAAACTTAATTTCCTTTAAAAAGTAAAAAATAATAAAAAAATACGTCGCGTAATCTAAAATAAAAACAGTTCAAATGAAATCAATATAAATTCAAATGTCCTAAGTATTGTGTTAAATAATGCGTATTATTCCGAAAGTTTATTTATGGTGAAAAAAAAGTCCTAAAATATTAGCTGAAAGTTAGGTTTTAATGACAGAAACGAATTGCTGTAAATTCGACTCCACGCAGTCTTGTCTGCCCTACCCCTAGAGTGTAATTCAAAATCGCGTAGGCCCGGAGGGTCGAGGCGGGCCGCGAGTTGAGGAGCAGGTGGTTGTAACACTCGCCACCGCGGCTGAGGCTGGCCGGCACCGCCGGCCAGCAAGCCGAAGGTGCGGTGGTGAGCGTTAGACCTATCTGCGACGATAAACTCGCGTGGGACCGCCGGAGCCCCACAGCGCCGGAGCCGTGACAGAAAACATTCTGCTGCAAAAAATTACAAGTTCAGAATCAACTTAAATTTAGGACTTTTATTGAAAACGGTTTTATGTCTTACGTCTATTATTGAATGTTATATTTATGACAAACGGATTTAGGACATGTTGGGTCTTACTATAAAAACCACCTAGATTTCAATCCTTAACGAGAGTATTCTCTCAACATTTACCACGGTCGTCCGGGAGTTTTATATAATTACCGGTAATTGTGAATAATTAACTACATTTACCATGTGCGTTGGTAATTATCTATAATTACCGGTAATTATAGATAATTACCGATTGCTTATATTTACCGTAACATATATACTGCTTACTTGTATAACTTAAATTATGTCGCTTTACTTATTTTTAGTTAGCACGTAGGTAGTTCGAGTATCTAGTCCAAAGTTATTGTTACTAAATAAACATTTGTAATTATATGTTTTTTTTATGATATGACAAATGATCTCTGGGATATCAAAAGAAACATAATCTTTTAGTATCAATATTAAAATGCCCGACCTTACATTGAAAGTTACATTAGTTAAAAAAATGACATTATCTGACAACATCATTTCCTCATTTCTGGTAGAGCTGAGCTGATTAGAGCCGAAAACACTGAACGCATCGGATGAATCGAATTCAAAGTGGCTAAAATCTAAGCCTAAATTCCGAACGCGTTGAAAAAATCGTTTCTGTTTCCTTCAGGACTGTCATACGCAACTGTCAGACGCGTCGATCCTGATGACGTCATCCAAATTCGTCTGTCACTTCTATGATTCTACCAGTTTTACCTGATTCGACACACGCAATTGTGCGATGTTTTATAAGATTTCATGTAATTTAGGGAATTCTAAAACTCGTTTCGTTCCGCGATAGATGTGCGTTCACCATCAACCTCTCAATATACATCAAAGGAGCCCTGATGACAGCTAGACATAACACACTCCTGCGCAATCAACGAAAAAGATTTACTATCCTATAAGTGTACGTACATTTTGGAAGAACCACTATCTTTGTTACCAATTTTGACTATTTGCAAAGAAGAAGTACGTTTTTGAATATTATATTTTTCATTTCTCACCTCAACATTAACTCCAGGAGTTTGAAAGTAATATACAGGGGGGTCATTCTTAGGCACGAAGCGGTAGAACTCGCGGCCATCTTTGTACCATTTGACAGAGTACAGGGTGTCTCCTTCTAAGTCGTACTGACATCCGAGGAGAGCCATGCCTCCTTCTGGCTCATGTGTCGGTACTCGGAGCTCCACCAGACGTAAGCTTCTTACTGCATCTGAAACATTATTTAAAGAAATCACTATCTTCGTCTAGATTCAGACGGTCCACAGTGGTCTAGAGCCTCTATTTAGCGCGAAAAAAGTAGTTGCATTGGGTAAAAGTGATTTGAAATTAGTTCAATTGATTCAATATTTAATTATCATGTAAATTTAGTAGTAATATGAATTAAGAGTGAATATACACTTTTAAATTTTACGAAATACATCAATTCCATAAGTAAATAAATTGCACTATTTCAAAAATACAATAAAGGTAATTTAACGATTTAGATTTATGTTATTATATCACGATTTAATTTTTTTCAACTGTAATTATTCACTATCTGAACCAGAATCAACTTCGGCACTAGTACTTGTATTGAAAATAGATGGGCATTTCAGTAAATTTATCGCTTCAGAATCAAGTTTCAGCTTGTTGTTATACTTCTTTTTAAGCGAAATTTGTGAAACAACAGGGTCTGATGATAGAAGAAGATAGTTTAATAAATCGTTATTGGTATGAATTGCTGTATCTTTTCTGGTTCTATGCTCTCGGATAAACTTAAAATCCTTATTTTTTGCTTCCTGAGCTTCTTCACCGAGCTGGCCTATAGGTAAAATAGCGTGACTAATAATATCCGCACCATGAATTAATATTTTATGTAAGCTTGTCGGCATGTAGTACCATGAATACAATTCAACGTATTTTTCTGCGGTTTCTATAGTAAACTTCTTGTATTCAGCGTATTTCTAGATTTTTTATAAATTTCTCCAAAACTGGCTTAATGACTTGAACTGAAATATCTTTTTCCTTCACAACATATGAAATTAATTCATTACAAGCCATCTCTCTTGTTAGATGCTTACATAAAAGCCATTTTTCAAATAACTCTAAATGAGTTAATACCTACTGAAAAAAATTAAAAATAAATATACGGCGCATGTAAGGGCACCTTTTTTATAAATGCAAATACCTGCACAATTTCTATACCTTCTTAAATCGTAAAAAAATTGGAATATTTTCATTACTGTCCGTTAAAATATTTCTATACTATAATAATGTACAAACTTACCAACACTGATTGTTGACATGACAAAAACAATCCACTAATCACAATACAAATAAAAAAAACAGGTAGCAGTTGATCCGAACAACAAAATTATGCTAAAGTAGTGAAGTTCTTTTTAATACGTAATAACAAGCACTTGAGATCAATCAACTTTGACTGAATGTTAAGACTAAATATTAACAGGTTTGTGGGTAGTCGCATATTATTTTGATGACAGGCATCTTATAACAATACCAACATACCTTTGGATCATCAAAAAAATGCACTTCATTTTGTTACTTTTTTCGCGCTACTGTGCGTATATAGACTATAGTGCGGTCAACCAAACTATACTCTGTTCACGATAACGTTAGAAAAAAGAGGCTCGCAGAAGCAGGAGTACGAAACCTTTTGTTTCAAGTTAAATTCAAACAATCCAAATGCAGTAGAATCCGTATTTCCACAAAATGCACCGACAACACAAAATAAACAATTATAATTATAACAAAAGAAACATAGCAATATCTAACAACAAAATCGCGAGAATTCAGCAAAAACATTACGAAAAGGTGTAGCGTTTACAAGTAAANTGCAAGTAGCATCTTGCTGCAATAAAATGGCAAGCAACGCGCAATGAAATCGCAATGTGTAAACAGGCCTTTAAACTAACAATATCCTGTTCCAAAGGTATCGAACCCGCAGTTTACTCCGGTTCAGATATTGTGGCTTACCACCTGATCTGTCGCCTTCACAAAGCGTCCTCAGATTTCAATGAAATAAGTAAAAGGTCCCTTTGAATGTTACAGTGAATCGTGGCAACATAGAATTCATGAATAATAATTAATCATATGATTTATTAGTACAGTGTTGACATTTTGATGTGATCGCCTTGTTTCTGCACAGACAGTCGCATTGTTTAATGTTAACATAGATATTGTCACGGTGACATTACATACAACAATAAGGGAAATTATGTATATGTCACGGTAAATGCGGATATTGCGGTAATTGTGTATAATTAACGGGAACTATGCATAATTATCTGTGCTCGTGGTAAAGGTGATAAAAACTTTCAAATTAATCACATTTACCGGCAATTATATAAAATTACCGCACCCCTTTGGTAAATGTAGTCAATAATGAAATCAAACATCGGAATCTAAAANCTGCTTCTTTTAGATTTTTTTAACGTCGACATCACAACAGAATGTAAAAATAAACGATATTAAATGAAAATCTTGTAATTTTAAAAAGTAGATAGGCTAAATATGTACAATTAAGTGTGACAGCTGTTATTTAAATTAATTATATTTATTCTACATCAATCTTGACTGTAATCATTGTTGTTGTAGTTTTATTTTAAAGTGGACGCCTTAAAGAACCTTATTTAACTTCTTTCTATTCCTATCGCGAACAGAGTATACATACATAATTTCATATACTATGAAATAAGTTTCCGAAAAAGGTCTTAAGAAAGTTAAACCTAATAGATGCGAAAATTGTTAAATTTAGCCTGTTTCATGCCAAACAAAAAAAAAATCAATTTTGGCATCTTTATGGTGTATTTAGAAATTCCATCAGTTTCCATCCGATTAAGGATTGTCAGTGGGACACGACAGTCATCATGATTCGTGAAAAGTCAGGCAGATGGCATAGCGAAGCCATACAAACTTCGGTAATTATAGTTAGACAATAGTTAAATCCTCGTTAATGGCATTACTTGCGGCTTGAGCTAATGATATCGCAGTAGGTTAAATTCTTATTAACTTTATAGACATCATGTCTCCTTTGGTTAATATCGTCCGACTTATTATATGGTGTATCAGAAATAACCACTTTATTAATACATATCATTTATATTAATATTTAATTAGTTCGTATAATTTGTTTGCACACAATGAGATTTAATTATAAAATATACTGTTGATTATTCCAAAACTGGTATAAAGAGCAGCAAATAATATTTTATCATATCCAAAATTATCGTTACACGCAAAAAGATTAAGGCCCGAGTTCACTGATAAACGTCCGTTTTTCTTAAACCAACCGTTTAGTTTGACATTGAAGGTGAAAATTCACAGTAAACAGTTTAAGATAACTGACGTTTACGTACGTTGTTAGAGAACTTGGGCCTTTATATTTAATGTCTTGGGTTACACGTGACTGTAGCATTATTATTATAATAAAGTCCTGTTTCAATAATATTCCGAAAAATAAAGCGGGTTTATCTGTTACATTCTTAAGCTACCCCGACGTAAACCCTTGAAACACTGACTGTAGTTTCCTTTCACGAAGTGAATGCTTATTAAACGGTTTTTTTAAATAAATAAGTTTATCCACTTAATTTTATCCAAGAAGACTACACGTGAGTTCTGTCATAGAGTATAATTGCCTATGACTCATTCACAGCTACAGAAGTAGAACTCTCCTATGCACAGCTGCGTAGGTACACATCGTGGATGTGTACGCTCGTAGTGGCCAAGAGTAGACACCGGGACGTCAACTAAAGTATAGTATAATAATGTGCACTGAACTACAATACCTTGCGTCCACAACAACAACAACACTAGCATCGTCCTCCCAAACATTTTGGCGTAGTGTGCTCAGCAGTCTGTCCACATAACCCCGCGCGCACTGCTCACTGCCAGACACCGATCACTTCACATCACTGGCGTCCATCACAGATAAATCACTGACTCCAACAGTTTAACTGAACATCAATAACAATTGTACCTTTGAATTCAGTTAAAATCTGCCGTTCGCGATGTCTAAATAGGCCAGCGAAATTCCGGCGACACCAATCTAAATTTAAAACTGGTCGCCACTGAACTGTCTAGCGCATGCGCCGTGCTAACAGCGTACTGCCAATATCAAAAAGATTGCGTGCTGACGATTATTATTTGCAAATTTTATTTAATTTGAAGCGTGCACTTTTTGCCGTGAGCGTACCCCCGGTAAGGGTGGGTGGCGTGAGTTCAACAAATAATAATTATTCGGCTGCACACGTGTGACTCAGGCCAAATATATGCAGTAATGTAAATTATAGTGTAACAACAGCATTAATTAATACGATAAAAGACTTTACATAGCTAATAGTTTGTTTGAACAACAATTCATTATTATTATTTTGTATTGGTTCATGATACACGGTGGTCGAGCGAGAAAATATTGAAAGGTTGCTAAATATTTGAATGAAGTTTGCGTGTATTGTTGTGACTTTTATTGTGTGCGGGATCAAAGGCTATCCTTTTGTCATGAAAAGAGAAAAAAATACGATATGGCACCCGACATTTTTATAAAATATTGTTTTAGCCNGTATTTCCACAAAATGCACCGACAACACAAAATAAACAATTATAATTATAACAAAAGAAACATAGCAATATCTAACAACAAAATCGCGAGAATTCAGCAAAAACATTACGAAAAGGTGTAGCGTTTACAAGTAAATGCACAATATTTACGCTATTTGACGGATGGTTGACATTTTAAACCAATTAAATAAAATAAAACGTGCTTCCACAACTTATGAAGGGAAAATGTAACATTTTAGGCTTGGTACAACTATAGTGACGTGAAAACATTCCGGTACTGTTTACCCCTGCTTCTTTTAGATTTTTTTAACGTCGACATCACAACAGAATGTAAAAATAAACGATATTAAATGAAAATCTTGTAATTTTAAAAAGTAGATAGGCTAAATATGTACAATTAAGTGTGACAGCTGTTATTTAAATTAATTATATTTATTCTACATCAATCTTGACTGTAATCATTGTTGTTGTAGTTTTATTTTAAAGTGGACGCCTTAAAGAACCTTATTTAACTTCTTTCTATTCCTATCGCGAACAGAGTATACATACATAATTTCATATACTATGAAATAAGTTTCCGAAAAAGGTCTTAAGAAAGTTAAACCTAATAGATGCGAAAATTGTTAAATTTAGCCTGTTTCATGCCAAACAAAAAAAAAATCAATTTTGGCATCTTTATGGTGTATTTAGAAATTCCATCAGTTTCCATCCGATTAAGGATTGTCAGTGGGACACGACAGTCATCATGATTCGTGAAAAGTCAGGCAGATGGCATAGCGAAGCCATACAAACTTCGGTAATTATAGTTAGACAATAGTTAAATCCTCGTTAATGGCATTACTTGCGGCTTGAGCTAATGATATCGCAGTAGGTTAAATTCTTATTAACTTTATAGACATCATGTCTCCTTTGGTTAATATCGTCCGACTTATTATATGGTGTATCAGAAATAACCACTTTATTAATACATATCATTTATATTAATATTTAATTAGTTCGTATAATTTGTTTGCACACAATGAGATTTAATTATAAAATATACTGTTGATTATTCCAAAACTGGTATAAAGAGCAGCAAATAATATTTTATCATATCCAAAATTATCGTTACACGCAAAAAGATTAAGGCCCGAGTTCACTGATAAACGTCCGTTTTTCTTAAACCAACCGTTTAGTTTGACATTGAAGGTGAAAATTCACAGTAAACAGTTTAAGATAACTGACGTTTACGTACGTTGTTAGAGAACTTGGGCCTTTATATTTAATGTCTTGGGTTACACGTGACTGTAGCATTATTATTATAATAAAGTCCTGTTTCAATAATATTCCGAAAAATAAAGCGGGTTTATCTGTTACATTCTTAAGCTACCCCGACGTAAACCCTTGAAACACTGACTGTAGTTTCCTTTCACGAAGTGAATGCTTATTAAACGGTTTTTTTAAATAAATAAGTTTATCCACTTAATTTTATCCAAGAAGACTACACGTGAGTTCTGTCATAGAGTATAATTGCCTATGACTCATTCACAGCTACAGAAGTAGAACTCTCCTATGCACAGCTGCGTAGGTACACATCGTGGATGTGTACGCTCGTAGTGGCCAAGAGTAGACACCGGGACGTCAACTAAAGTATAGTATAATAATGTGCACTGAACTACAATACCTTGCGTCCACAACAACAACAACACTAGCATCGTCCTCCCAAACATTTTGGCGTAGTGTGCTCAGCAGTCTGTCCACATAACCCCGCGCGCACTGCTCACTGCCAGACACCGATCACTTCACATCACTGGCGTCCATCACAGATAAATCACTGACTCCAACAGTTTAACTGAACATCAATAACAATTGTACCTTTGAATTCAGTTAAAATCTGCCGTTCGCGATGTCTAAATAGGCCAGCGAAATTCCGGCGACACCAATCTAAATTTAAAACTGGTCGCCACTGAACTGTCTAGCGCATGCGCCGTGCTAACAGCGTACTGCCAATATCAAAAAGATTGCGTGCTGACGATTATTATTTGCAAATTTTATTTAATTTGAAGCGTGCACTTTTTGCCGTGAGCGTACCCCCGGTAAGGGTGGGTGGCGTGAGTTCAACAAATAATAATTATTCGGCTGCACACGTGTGACTCAGGCCAAATATATGCAGTAATGTAAATTATAGTGTAACAACAGCATTAATTAATACGATAAAAGACTTTACATAGCTAATAGTTTGTTTGAACAACAATTCATTATTATTATTTTGTATTGGTTCATGATACACGGTGGTCGAGCGAGAAAATATTGAAAGGTTGCTAAATATTTGAATGAAGTTTGCGTGTATTGTTGTGACTTTTATTGTGTGCGGGATCAAAGGCTATCCTTTTGTCATGAAAAGAGAAAAAAATACGATATGGCACCCGACATTTTTATAAAATATTGTTTTAGCCGCAACGTATCAATTGTTTTTAATGTGCTATATAATGTGTGATATAGTAGATGAGCTTCTTTTAAAAAATCCATCGACACAATTTTTAGAAGGCCTCTCGTTAATTTTAGAACAGAAGATACACAAACGATCCCTTAAAAACATAAAGGTCCTTTGACGCACCTAATTCCAATTAACATAAAAGTGAATTCCACAGAAATGAATTAACGGTATTATCTTTTTCATTGTACCTCAGCTAGAGGTCAGGATCCGGAGTTATCTGCTCTCGGTAATTTCAATGTTATTGTAACGAATTATCTAATGAAAACATTGGCTAAGATAAAGTTAAAGACACGGCACTCTCGCTTATAATATTATTTTATAATTTTTTCTTTCGTAGGTACTCGTATTTAATCCGCGTGAAGATATTTTTTGTCAAAGTTTATTATCCTGTTACCACCTCGGAGGATTTAGCTTAAAATTAAACAGTCATTATAACAGTAACGTATATAATGAATACATTTTTTAAGTAATTAAGAATATAAGCATTATACATTTATGTCTTAAGCTCTATTTCTCAGCCCTTAAAATATAGTTAAGCCAAAAATCCGTCATACCAACCGCACGTGACGTAGGTACGGTCAGAAAAAAAGTAAGTGAAAAAAAATGATGCAATAAATTATGCAACCTGCTACAATATAATACGGAAACCAAAATAAGTTTGGCCGCAGCCTGAAGCAGCTTATAATATGACGTCACCGCTTTATTTCCACTTTGCACAAAGTTAATAAAACGCGGTTCCGTACACATCCTGGCGAGAGACGCTGAAGTTATTTCCGTTGTGACGGCGCGCGACTCGTCTTAGTTCTAAGATTATTAGCTAGATGTCGCACCTTGCCTTGTTCTCACCCGCGTATTCACAACTAAAATTTTCTAATGGTTCAGGAAAAGTGGAAGGTCAAAATAGGACTTTAAGTTCATTTTTGGAGGAGAGGTGAATAATTATATTTCAATTAAAGTGTCTCGTGTAATATTAATTATTAATTAGGCACCTAACACGTCTAAACTAATTTAAACTTTTTATGAGGAAAAATAAAGTGTCTAGCTTTATAATAATTAACATAATTGGCGATTAAAAAAAATATTTAAAGCTTAGGTACCTTCTCTGTCTCTACACTTAACTAATTTTATTAAACACTATACCAAACTGATTTGGATCCATAAATACTAATTAGAAATCTATAAAACAAAAACGTTACACTTATACGACTACGTATAAAAACTCTAAAAAATAAAGTTTTCTATTTGCCTCTCGAACATTCTCGAAGATTAGCACCTCGCCGCCATTCTTATTTGCTTTCAAGAGGTTGAAATAGCACCCCAACGGCCAGAGATTGTAGTATACGCTCGGAATCCCGCCTCTTAAACTATTGTAGTGAGCCCAATCCTGTTCTCCAGGGAGGACACATTTAGCTAGCTTGGACGTTCCACTGGGAATATCGTCCTGTGGATTCTATTCTTTCTTTTAGAGATGGTCATTCACAGGACACAATTTTCTGCACGTGTAAAATTAGATACATTTTTGTATTTTATTTGCTTACTTGTTCTAGCCTGTGTCTTTCTAAATATGTGCCTTAAAAAAGGATAGAATAGAGAGGTCTAACTAACATTAATTCGTTCGGTATAATGTCGTGTCAAAAGAATAACTTCTAAAGAATCTTTTTTACCGCCATTCTCCCAGGTTTCCCTGGGACCTCTATAGGAGATCGTCATCGAGAAATTACCAACAGAATTTTATAAACATAGTTGTAATTAAGTGATGCTCAAAGTCGTTTGAGATTTCAGCTATTAATTAAATTCCTTTAAAATTGATTCAGCGGTTTTAATCTCATGAAAATGCAGGTGACGCACAAACTATGTCCAGTTTGAAATTCATGCTATGAGTATGGACTAATGAGCCTTCACTCATCCGAAAACTGTCACGAGCTGCGATGTATTTTATAAACGAAAGTTAGACTCTAATTACGTTGCAACGTTTGAGCTTTTAATCAATTTACATAGGTGATCTAAAATACTGACGAACAAACAACACTCCACATGTAAAATTGTAATACTGCATGAAATTTTCTCATTTACAAACGAGTTTCAATTTATTTAATACCGTACACAATTAGGTATTATTATTTTAAAGCGGCTACTGCGGACTTAATTGTGTTCCTAGTGGCGTACAAACGAATTGTAACCACATCACTAACAGTTAACATTTAGTTTAAAGCGTTTGCCCAGCTAACTAACCTTGAATTTGTACAATTCGGTGTACAGCGCTGTGGATATCTCAATTAATGTCGAGTTGCGGTACACGTAAGGCACGGTCCACGGCCGACATATGGACAAATACGTCTATTTGCGAACATTTAATATTCGCTTCGGGCCCGCGTTAATTAAGCCGGGTTGGTTGGGTCCGTATGCCCGATGCCCAATGCTCGCACCCTCGAATCACCCTCTACTCGATAAAAGAAACAAAACACACGCTACCAACACACTGCCGCATTGTGGCTTTATCCCACACTACGTTTCATCTCTTATTGACAAAAATTTAAATAGGTCAGTACTAATCTGCTTTTTGAAAACAATTCTCAATTGCAAATGTAGGTACCTATCTACAAAGGAATTTAATTGAAGGTTAAGAACATAAGCGTACAAAGACGCCCCAGGCCTCTAAATTATGTTTTAGACATAAAAATTCAAGAAGCGCTAATCTTAATTGGGTACACTATGTTAATTACTAATTATTTTTTATTCAAAGGTGTCTGGCCAAATAAATCTGTAAGCGTGGGTATGTGCGGCCGCAACAGAGTTGTAATAAGTAACTGCTTCCATCGCTTGACCGATAAAAGGCAAAATAAATCTCAATAAAGCCGCCTCACGTGGCGCACACGAATGAATGATTAAACGGAGGCGTTTCTTCATTTGTTTTCACTTTAGTTCGGACAACAGGACGGTGTGTGTGTAGTCTAGCTTTACTAAGGGAAAATTACACCGCCCGTGGGAACTCGCGCGAGTAAATCATCATTAGAGAAGCCGCCGCGGCCGTGGGACACGCCTCGTCTTTATAAAAGATTCAGCTTGATACAAACGAGACGGACGAGTAATGGCTGAGTTACTTGTGCGTTGTTCGCACAACTTTACACGCGCTGTATTTCATTTAGGTGCCATTAAAATTAACTAAGACCTATGGGCGTATGCGCACAAGTAATCTCGGCAATTAAGCGTCCTGTATCGCTGTACTCTTTGAATGGATGGCTCATAATTAGGATGAATAGGAGGCTGAGAAACGAAGACGAAGCCTTAAAAAAGTTTAAAACGTCTCGCGGAGAATTCGTTACCGGTCTATAATTACTCTTTTTGCGGGACGTCCTTAAAGATAGCATCTATCTTAAAAAGTTTTGCATATTTCAGCAATTATGTAGATACTGTCTGAAATTATAGCAGTCACAGATTAATACCAACTAAGAGCTCTCTAAAATCCTAAGTACGATTTCTTGGAACGTAAAACCGTTTATGGACTACGAACGACCGTGATCGCAAACTATTTCCTAAAATGATGGTTACTAAAACTGAATTTTAAAGCCGCAAATGTTAGCTTATAAAATAGTTAGAACATAATGGCGTGGTTGTAATTTGTTCTGGCGAAGTATCGGTGTTAAGAGCTGCGCGTGGTGCTCTCGGTTTGACTAGGCGCGATGCCACCGAGCTCGTAATAAAGTTGTTGGACTTGACGTGAACTTAGCTGTACAAACGTCACCGAAGTAAATTTTGCAACTTGACTAGTATATTATTAAGTTGAAAACTTTAAATGCAGGACATTTATGAAACTGTCGACTGGGCGGTGGCCGCAAACTTTTGTTAATCAGAATAGCGGGAGGTGCCTGCCGGGTCAAACTAGTTAGAATTTTCACCTCGGCTATCCCTTGACATGGGCCCGACCGGGAATATTTTAAAATTATTCAATTTACATAGGTTAATTGGCCACTTATTCTAGGAAACTACGTGTAGCCTGAGTTTTGTGAACAAAATAATTAAATTGGCTTGTCATTACGTAACTTTCAGCTTATTAAGCTGTCGTATAACTTTTTATAGTTCTTGTGAGTTTGCTAAACTCTAACGGTAACCATTTTATACCCCTCTCGTGTATTAGAGGTGCAGTTTTATGTTTTTATAAAAAACTCTAGGCAGAGAAGTTCATTGTTACAAATACATAATTTGTATTTTTATGACTAATCTTTTATACAATGATGTTACAGACGATATGTCTTCTGCTTCGCTTTTCCCCGACTATGTTGGGGTCGGCTTCTAGTCTAACTGGATGCAACTAAGCACCAGGTTTAACATGGAGCGACTGCCTATGTGACCTTCTCAACCTAAGTACCTACCTGGGCAACCCGATATCCCTTGGTAAGACTGTCTGTCAAACCTTCTGGCTTCTGAATACTCGTAACGAAACACAGAGGTCACCTATCCACGGACCGACCGCACCAAGAATTGTTGATCGATCTTAGAAAATTCTATAAAAGCGGAAAAGTAAACATTAATTCAAATTTCTGTTAGAACCGTGTGATATGGTTTCCGAGGCGCTAACAGAGTGCTCCATCACTCCCCGAGGTGTCGGTTCAGTGACAAGGGATTATATTGGAAACAAGACAACTAACTATTCGACTGAGTACACAGTACCCATCAATACCTGTAAACGTACTTAAATACCTTTTAGTTTTGCAGAGAGGCAAGGGATTTTGTATTAAGTGAACATAGAATCTATACTAATATTATAAAGCTGAAGAGTTTGTTTGTTTATTTGAAAGCGCTAATCTCAGGATCGATTGATGGTCCGATTTGAAAAATTCTTTCAGTGTTAGATAGCCCATTTATCGAGGAAGGTTATAGGCAACTTTTTATCCGGGTGTGCCGAATAGTTCCCACGGGACGCGGGTGTAATAAAATAAAAGCTGACGAGTTTGCCTGTTTGCTTGAACTCGTTTATCTCGGGAACTACTGATTTTATTTGATAAATTGTTTCAGTATTAGATAGTCCATTTATCGAGGAATATAGGCTGTTAGTCTGTAGGGGAGCTTTTTGATCGAGTTCCTACAGGATGCAAGCGAAACTGCTGGTGGAAGCTAGTATTAAAATATAACTTGATATTTAAAACGACATGACATTATGCCAGTTTTTTTTGCTTGGTAAGTTAATTTCCTAGCTGTACAAACCTTATTTAAGTCTTATCTTAATGGTGGTAACTTTAGAATGCTGTTATAAGTAGAGTATAAAGGAAAGACAAGATGGCTGCAGCTGCAATTTACTATGAAAAATCTTATTATGACCTACCCGGTCTCGGAACTCAGAAATTATACTTAGCAGTAGCCCCTTTTCAGGGTTCCGTACCCAAAGGGTAAAACGGGACCCTATTACTAAGACTTCGTTGTCTGTCTGTCTGTCGGTCTGTCTGTCTGTCTGTCTGTCTGTCTGTCTGTCT
>NWSH02000008.1:11286233-11304967 GCA_002382865.2 Heliothis virescens | reverse complement strand
CTGGTCCGATTTGAAAAATTCTTTCAGTGTTAGATAGCCCATTTATCGAGGAAGGCTATAGGCTACTTTTTATCCGGGTGTGCCGAATAGTTCCCACGGGACGCGGGTGTAATAAAATAAAAGCTGACGAGTTTGCCTGTTTGCTTGAACTCGTTTATCTCGGGAACTACTGATTTTATTTGATAAATTGTTTCAGTATTAGATAGTCCATTTATCGAGGAATATAGGCTGTTAGTCTGTAGGGGAGCTTTTTGATCGAGTTCCTACAGGATGCAAGCGAAACTGCTGGTGGAAGCTAGTATTAAAATATAACTTGATATTTAAAACGACATGACATTATGCCAGTTTTTTTTGCTTGGTAAGTTAATTTCCTAGCTGTACAAACCTTATTTAAGTCTTATCTTAATGGTGGTAACTTTAGAATGCTGTTATAAGTAGAGTATAAAGGAAAGACAAGATGGCTGCAGCTGCAATTTACTATGAAAAATCTTATTATGACCTACCCGGTCTCGGAACTCAGAAATTATACTTAGCAGTAGCCCCTTTTCAGGGTTCCGTACCCAAAGGGTAAAACGGGACCCTATTACTAAGACTTCGTTGTCTGTATCTCATAAACCGTGATAGCTAGAAAGCTGAAATTTTCACAAATGATGTATTTCTATTGCCGCTATAACCACAAATAACAAAAAAATATAAAATATTAAGGGGGGTCCTCATACAATAAACGTGTGAAACCGCAAATTATAACTATGTTTGTTATTCATATATTTGTATGAAAAGCAAACTTATCTGAAGTTACGTCAATTTTTTATAGATAATGGTATGGAACTCTTCGTGCGCGAGTCGAACTCACACTTGGCCGGTATTTATAGTACAGTGAGTCATAAGGGGTCACTCAAAACTTACAAAGCACCTGTATGTCATACTCCTTAAGGTGGATCCACACATTGCGAGGCATGCGCTCCGCACGGCGCACAACGCATGCCTCGCCAAGTGTGGACCTGTATATTCGTGGCGAGGCAAGCGCTCCGCATGCGCGAGGGCGAGCCAACGTATGTCGGCAAATGCTTCAATATCAAAGTGCCTCAGTGCGAGCATTACGTTAGGTGTGGACGTAGCCGCGCATGCACGTTCGAGGCGTGCGCCGCGTACAATATCAACGCACGCCTCGACTGCGAAAATGAAACTGCGTTTGCTCGGGCCAAACAGCGCGCAGCGTATGCTCGGGCCGATCCAACCCACATAGCAGCAGTCAAGATGTCGCCTTTGCATCGCGTGCGTTGTTTTATTTTTTTTAAATTTTTTACATTTTTCCCTTCTATAAGATCCTAGAAGAGAATTATTTTTTTTTTTCAATTCAGCGACGGTTACATTTACTTCGTTCGCGATTATGCGCCATACGTCTTCTCTTTTATTTTTATTAAAATAATGATTATGTTTAGGATCCCATAATAATCTATTACTTTCATATAATAAAACTGCTTTTCTTAATATTTCTTTGTCGTTCATAATGCACGCGTACATCCGCAGCGAGGCGGATACAACCATCCAAACGCAACGCACCGTTCGCAATGAGCCGGCCGCCACACGGCGCACAGCGCACAGCGCGTGTGCGCCGCACACGCGCTGTGCGTTGTGCGCCGTGCGGAGCAAATGCCTTGCCAAGTCTGCGCGCCTACTTGCCTCGAGCATTTGCTTCGCATGCGATGGCTCGACCCGAGCATATGTTGGTATAATTTGTCAACACGCACGCCTCAAGCCGAGGCATGCGTTGTGCGCCGTGCGGAGCGCATGCTCGTAATGTCTGGATCCACCTTTATAGGTATATTCACATTGACATTGTGTGACTCAGCGAGCAATTTAGCAAAGATAACATTTATGCAAATATAAAGAATTATTGCCCACTTTAATTAGCCTGTAGGGTAGTACTATTACACAAATTAACAGCATGTAAAGTACTGAAACACACCTTGTTCAGCCCACGTGTTTTATTATAATAATATATCAGAATTGCAAGCCATTATCTTCTTATATGAAGGTAATATTGTTTATTGCTACCTGCCTCCGCGATATTAAATAGTGACCGTTATGCTTACGGAGGGGTCTGATTTTTAGATAGAATATGAAAAACAATTGCGTTCTTGATTTATGACTGTATATTCCACTGATAGAATGATAAGGGACATTAATGAAAAAAATAGACATACGACACGTGCTTAAAAAAATCCAATACAGTTTAAACGCCTGTTTAACTTTTCTTCAATAACACCACAAGGCCCAATTTTATCGACAACATAAATGTTAGTTTTCTTACAACTGCTTACTATGAATTTTGACGTGTATTTTCAAAGTAATATAAAAATAAACTTGAGTCTAAGTGTCTAAACTCACTATGCCGAGGATACGCGACCGAAGTTCGGCATGATTACGCCTGCAATCCTGCAATGCTATTTGAATTACTGACGACACATTATGCCGAAATTACACTGCGTTATAGCGTACAGCCGAACTTCGGTCGGGCGTAAGTTCAGCGGCAATTCGGCGGCAACGTATTCTGTGCGCGACCAAAGCTCGGTTCGATCGAACATTGAATATACCCACACAACTGAATTTCTGCCGCGTAAGTTCGGCATGGTGTGTCATATCAGCGGAATACCTGTGCGAATACGTTGGAACGTAAAATCAGCCGAGGAACTTCGGTCGTGTACGTTCGGCATAGTGTGTTTAGACACTGGGGTCTTACTACAAAAAAGTTAAACAGGCGATCGTCATGTGTTTAAGAAAATTGTGTATGGAGAATTCTCTAAAACACGTGATGATCGCGTTTTTAACTTTTTTGTAGTAAGACCATAAGTCTCGAAGCCTGGGTTTAAACCGATTTACCTGGGTGTCGTGTACCTATTTAAGAGTGAACGTAAAAAAGTTGGACAGCGTTATATGTATATTAAACTGAACTAGTTAAAACACTGAAACTATTTCCAAATGAATGAATAAACTATTGTATTTATGCACATTCCGCATACAAGTTTAGACGCGGAATATTACCTTAATACACAGTAACGGAACGTTTAGTCAACATCGCGCTAGTTATAAGTAAAGTACTTTGAGTGTACGATTAGGTACTTCGACACGATTACAAGTTAGCCCTGTTACAAAGCGGCGAGCACAAAGGTGAGGCGGCACTCTGTTATGAATAATAATAACTGTTTCACTACGACTTAGATTTAGGTGTTGGGAACCCACCGCTATAGAATGTTAGAACTAAACCTTAGTTAATGATTAGTTGGCATAAATAGCTTCAAATAAAAGTAAACAAAAAATCAGGAGTAGGTATACCTCCACAATTTGTTATTTTGATTATGTTAAAAAAAGTAGCATCTATTTTCTTTAAAACGTTGAATTAAGCCATAATTTAGGTGGTTCGCTAGTTATAATTACTCATTTCTCAAGTCTGATGGTCTTGCGCGAAGCTAAGTTTACCTTAATGAAAGAGAAATCTCATATAAAAGTTAGAAAAACGGTACTTATATAATTAGAAAATACGTATTCTTTTTATTATTATTTTATTATGTCACATTTCATTCATTTCACAATACACAGGTATCAACAAGGCATTATTTAGCTCCACATCTGTACACTATCTGATCAAAGGTATTCCGCGCTTTGTATGATAATGACCATCTGAATATTATCAACATTTGTCTAGTGACATGTAATCAATGTAATGTCAAATTGACAATACAGATAATTGTTTATACCAATTGGCTTTACTAACTCCGTTGATTAATGCAGTCCCAAGTTAATTGACTTCGCTGGACTTTTGGTATAATCAAATTATAATGAAATGCCTAATTATAGGTATCTTTTAATTTTGAGGTCTATAAAGTAGGAAGATACAGACAACAGCACATCAAGTTAACACAATCTGTCAAATTTCTGCAATGGATTTTCAACCTTATCACAACAGTGGGTAGGTTAAATTCGATTGGAAAAAATTGACAGATTCGTATACGTTGACCTGCTGTTGTCTGTACATTTTACAATAAAGATGTTTGTAGGTAAATACCAAAACAAATGCATGTTTCACTTAAAACTCCAAAATCTAGTACGTCTTAGGAATTTGAATGATATAGGGTCTAAAGATCTAAAAACCAAATAACGCATCGTACCTAAATGTCACTTATTAGGGCCCATAGCAGCCTTATTTTGAAGACTCCCGTTAATGATTAACAGGAAAGTAAATAGTTTCTTTACTTTAAAATAAACTTTACTTTTGTTAACCAACTGCATTCAAAACTGTACTTCAAGTCACAAAGTGCACTGTATTTAGCAAAACTTCCAATTCTAAAGTTGGACGAGCAATATTGAAGTTTGCCAAGTAGCACGAACAAGAGTCATAGATATTCATTAATCTCGTTACAGAACCTGGTCAACTTTGCTTGTAAACTTGTGTGCTAACTTCCCGTACACTAGAAACAATCCTACAGCAAAAGTTGCCATTTCGGCAGCTCGCCAATCGTAGACGCTTATTAACTTTCTGTATTCAATACTCGTTTAAATTAAATAACCGCAAGTAATGCGCTCGAAGTACATTTTAGCGTCATGGTAATAAGTCAAATAGTAAACTTGCCACTTCTCGCTGCGTTTTAATAAAAGTTTAACGCGCATCCACAGTTCGCGCCCGGGGAGTTACCAGCGCGAGCGCCGCGCTCAGCGGAACCGCGCCAACTTCTCACACTAAACTAAGAGAACAATATTTCAATGATAATTATTATAAATGCAACTTCTTTTGACTTAATGTGGCACACTGTAAAAAGTTAATTCATAACGAAATATGTGGTGCATGCGTTGTTCAGCTCCTCTAGCTGGTCGCTACAATGTTTTGAAATCTTGTTATTTTAACTAAGAAAGGGACATGGTTGTTAAATCCCCGATACAATCTATCGGGTGCAGGCCCGATGTTTATTCTTATCAATCAGCTGGACTGATCTCTAGCACGAGGGCGTTGCCAGTTTGTTTTGAATTCTCACACAAAATAAATATCAATGCTAATAGTTGGATAGATATTGGGCCCCGATATCTCCCCTTTGGGTATCGTACAACAATAGCGTGAGCCATTTCCAGGCATTTCCCATTTAAATTTGTTCCCTCGGTTTCCTTATCGACAGGAGGGTAGCGTCGACGCGAAGAGACACGCGGCGGGTGCATTGCATGAGGGGATTGTTTGATGACTCACATGCCACCAACGACGTCTGCCGCTACTAACGATACTAAATATTACCTTTTTATGCTAAATTGTATCGACTTGTGAGAATCTGATAGCAGATTAAATGCTTCTGCGAAGATAGCCATTATTAAAATATCGATAGGACTGATACACGTGTAATTATAAAACTCGTTCGGAATGCCAGGGGTGCAATAAATTGTATTCCGTGTTCGTTAATGTTTTGTTAACGGCTGTTATCTGCAGTTTTACAAACTACCGTGGTCTTTTTAATTTTATTGGTAGTTTTTTGTAGAATAATCAAGGCTTGGCATGCTACTATACTAAGTACAGGTAGGTATTTCAAAGTGAAATAATATAATTTCTGAAGTAAGCTATTTCACGCCTCGCGCGTTCAGTATTTTGAACATAGGTTGTTTGAGTTACAGTAGCCAACTTCGGACAAGTAAATCTTTTCGAGGAGATCGGTAACAAATACGCAACTAATTGGCGTAAACTCTAAAACTTAAGAACCTATAGAACAGGGAAGGTACCTATAGGTAGTAGTAGATTCAGGTTTTCTTTGTGTGGCAAAGCATCGTTGGCTGTAATAATTTATGACGCAATTTTTCATCGAGAATCCGAGGTAAAATCTTCTGTTTCCACGTTTTGTGTACAAATCGTCGTTATTAGATTAACTGTGTTGGCGACGTTGACGGATATTATGATTTTGGGTAACATTATTAGTAATGACACGATGACGTCACAGGTGGGTACATAAATATTTTTTAGACTGGCTGACAGACGATGCTGGTTTCGTGCCAATTTTTCTATGATTTATTGGCAGATAATATAGCTCATGTAAGGTGATAATTTATATTGGTATGTAGGCATATTTTTGGGATTGGCTTGCTGTCGCAAAGTCTGTGTCGGTGAGAGAAATCTAATCTCCTGATAAGTATTTTATTACCGTATCAAGTTTTATCTCAATTGCTTCAGATGTTTTGCCGTGAATGCGTACCATTAAGAATAATACGTAAGGTTAGTAAAATAATTTAGGAAAAGTACATACATAACTCTTTGTGAATTTTTTTTTAATTTCAGCTTTATTTGACTTGTGACTTTTCATCAGAATTTAATCAAACTTAGTTTGTAGTTTTGGCATAAAAAATGTTTTAGCAATACGATTTTGTGAAACCATTGACTTGGAAAATGAAGGAGACAGACTCAATTAGGGTTACCACCCGTACTTTATTATAAAGTATTGTACGTTATTTTAAGTAATTGTACTTTATACTTTACGAGTACAATAAAGTACACGAAAATACTTAATATTTCGCATGATTTGATTTCGTTGGGATTTTAAAAAGATTAGTCGGAAGTATTTTTTCCTTTTCAACAAATGGCGAGACGAAAGAAACAAAGCGGCTCTTAATTTAATAAAAAATGAATTATTCATTTATTTTAATTTAAAAATAGATTGTAAAGATGCTGTAGAATTCTTTAACAAAGAAACCAATCTAATACAAACTGCAAAAAGCAATAAGAAATATGTTTTTAAATATAATAACAACGAAAAATTAATTGTACTTTATTTTGATACTATGTACTTTTTTTTTCTTACATAAAATAACCAAAGTACAGACGACAGCACATCAAGTTACCACAATCTGTCAAATTTCTGCAATGGAATTTCAACCTTATCACAATAGTGGGTAGGTTAATGTTGATTGGTAAAATTTGACAGATTCGCATACGTTGACCTGCTGTCGTCTGTACTTTAATTACAAAAAAAAAAATGGTGGCAACCCCGACCTGACAAAAGCATCGCCTTCGAGGATGCTGAAAAGGCTGAATGCCTGGCCGACAGCTTGGAATCCCAATGCTCCCCCAGCTCACAATCGGTAGACCAGCGACACCTTGAAAAGGTGAACGCAGAGGTCGAACGACGAGCAGTCCTCCCCCCAGTAGAAGATCCCGATGACCCGTCACAGCTGACGAGGTAGAGGACATCATCAAAAGACTTCAGCCAAGGAAGGCTCCTGGCAGGGACGGAATCACCAACAAGGTATTAAAGCTCCTCCCCACCCAGATCATCGTTCTAATGGTGGCCATCTTCAATGGCGCCTTGAACAATAACATTTTCCCTCAAGCCTGGAAAGAAGTCACGGTGATTGGCATCCCCAAACCAGGCAAACCCAAATCGGAGCCTTCGAGCTATAGACCGATTAGCCTCCTCTCATCTTTCGGCAAAATCTATAAGAGGCTTATTCATAAGCGCCTCAAAGATTNCTCTATTCGCTGACGACACGGCCATCTTTTACACTGGCCGTGAACCAAACAGCATAGTCCGCATTCTCCAATCCGCAGTCAACGTTTTGTCTGACTACTTCAGGAGATGGAGAATAGAGGTGAACCCTGATAAAAGCCAGGCGGTGTTGTTCAGTAGACCACGCCACAACCCTCGCATTCCCAAACCGGTCACCATGCATGACAAGCCAATCCCTTGGGAGAAGCAAGCCAAATATCTAGGAGTAATCCTAGATAAGCATCTGACCTTCGGTCCCCACATCAAGGCAGCTCGCGGCCGTGCCGCCTTCGCTATGAGCCGCCTCCATTTCCTCACAAACTCAAAGAGTAAACTGTCCCTCAAATGTAAAGGCCGCCTTTATACCGCGGTTTTCCGTCCCATCATGACTAACGCGGGAGTAGTCTTCTCCCACGTAAAACACTATCGTCTCCACAGGATGCAGACCCTGCAGAATAGATACTTCCGTAGAGTCACCGGAGCCCCATTCTATGTCCGTAACGAAATGTTACGTGTGGACCTTAGAGTGCCCACCATAGCTCAATTCTTCAAACGCCTCTCCAAGCGTTACTTCGATTGTGCAGTCAAGCACAAAAATCCCCTGATCGCATAGGCCGCCCGATACGAACCATCGCGTATGAGCAAGCTCCGCCGACCCAGGCACATCCTTACCGTTCCCGACGATCCCATCACCATCCTTCAAGAAAGTCGTAGGGAAACCAGTAGTCTTAGAGTTAACAGATACAAGTCGCCGTATGCAAAGCCTCGCCGACGAGGCCCGCGAACGCGTCGAAAGAATCAAAGCCCCCCCCCGACCCTTGCTGAGTCAGCTCGCGCAGCTGAGCAGTAGCTTTAAAATGCCCCTAAAATTATGATCCAGCCCGTCCCTTGCTGTAGTCCCTCGCTGTAGTGTAGGGATTTGTCCGGTTGAGCAGTAAACAGCCTTCTCAGGCTGAACTGCGAATGCCGTTCACAAAAAAAAAAAAAATGGTGGCAACCCTAGACTCAATATCTAAATTATCTCAATATCTAGCCTATAAGGTCAAGTATTCACTTGGGTTTTTAATTATACATTGAAAGCTTTGTGAATAATATTCAGTTTCAAGAAAAGTACTTGAATAGCAATATGTCATAGAATAATCAAATTATATTTCATTTTACTTTCAATGATATATACTGATTTATAAGATTTCTGTTTTCTGAGTAATTTGAGTACTGTTTGTTTGAGTAGGTACTGTTCGCGTTCTGAAGATAATGCTTCAAGCTCTCGCATAAAAGCCTTATCTAGTACTCTATTTATACTCATGCTGAGTTTTATACGAATTGGTTCAGCTGTTTTATGTAAGCGTAAGCAAATTACACACAGAACCCACAGTCAACAAATATGTATAAAGAGTTCATTACGTTACTAAATTTAGTTTCGTTTCAATTACTATGGCTTTCATTTTGGAAAACCAATCATAATAATATTTACTCCTATTGTGCTCAAATACGCTTTGGTTATTTTTTGTAAATAAATATAGCGGTGAAAATCAATTGTGAATGCCTTATGTGGTTGGCTAATAAAACTTAATGTGTACGTTTGTTTGGTTTCGAAAAATATATTTTTAGTTATTAATGTCCTCTATTATGCACACTAAATCCACATTTTACTATTTATTAAACTATTGTGTTTAACTACGAGTGTTTAATCAACTGATAATTTGTTTCTTAGACTTTAGTAGCCAAGCTTATAATTTAGACACTATTTGTTATTTGTTACATAAATATTGATACAAACTAGCTTCTGCCCGCGACTTCGTACGCGGAACATATTGCTTATGCCAGCGATAACGGGTCGTCAAAATTAAAGATCTTACGGGTTGGGTTGGGTACGGGACGAGTTGCACGAGATGATTCGAGATGTTTCAGATCTCTAATTATGTAATTAGAGATGGAAATGCCCATCAGACCAAACAACTTTTATCAAATCTCATTCCTATGTTGCGATTTGCGTTGCGTGTGACTATGAAGACCCATTGTAAGTGTAAGGATTTATAAGATGAATTTACTTTTTACTTAGTCTCATAAGATCACGAACGAAACCATATCGAGTTTTAATACGACGGAGTTTCATAGACAATTACCAAAAATCCTTATTGCGTCATTCTTAATTTCTAACCAAATAGCCAAATATAAATTTTAATGGAATTAGCTTCAAAACTGACGGAGTTTCATACAAACTTGCCCTCTCCTTTTTACCCCCTTAAAGAGGGAATTTCGAAAAAAAATATAGCGTATATGTTATTCAGATATATAAGCTATATGTCTGCTAAGTTTCATCTAAATCCGTCCAGTGGATCCTGAGATTAGTGTGTGCAAACAGACAAACAAACATACAAACAGACATTTTTTTTTACTTACTTACTCTTCTTTCAATTCCTAATATAACTATATACATATGTATAGATTAGTATCATAAAACCCATTCATTCGATCAACTATTAAAATAAAATAAATTAAACTTTTTAAATCTTCTTGCTATGTCTTTGATGCAAAATCAATTACTTAAGTAATTGAAAGTCATGTTTAACAATTATTAATAATAAATAATTATGCTCTGCGCCCCGCGCACCGATTACCACGCGCCCCACCATCTGCACGTCCCGCCATTCGAGTGAGTCCGGACATTGTATCATCGATATAAAATATGTACCGACTGTCACTGTGCGTATTAAAAATATTACTTCCCGTGGGAACTACTTCCCGTACCCGGATAAAAAGTATATATATGTTGTTCCTCAGGGTCTATTCTATCTCTGTACCAAATTTCATCAAAATCGGCTCACTGGTTTAGGCGTGAAAGCGTAACAGACAGACAGACAGAGTTACTTTCGCATTTATAATATTAGTAGGGAAGTAGGGATTGAACCCGGGCAAAGATTACCAAATAGTCTTGTCTCGAAGTTGTCCACTAAGAAGCTATCAAATATATATATATATATATATATCTCCCTGCCCTTATCCCAATCTATTTGGGGTCGGCGTAGCATGTTTTCTTCGTCCATTCTCTTCTATTTGCCGTCATCTCACAAGTAACGTTCTTCCTAGCCATATCGACTTTCACACAATCCATCCATCGTTTCTTTGGTCGTCCTCTTCCGCAATATCCATCTACATTCATACTCAAAACCTTCCTCACAACATGATCCTCACTTCTCCGCATCACATGCCCATACCATGCCAGCCGGTTTCCGCATAATTTTTCGGTTATCGGTGCCACTTTCCTTCCTTTCCTTTCCTAACCAAGCAGCTATCAAACTTCAACCAAAATTGAGATATACAATGACTATTCATAACATTGCATAATAATAATAAAAAGGTCTAAGCCTATAACTTTAGTAACAAAGATGTCCAGCATCAGTTGGAATAAATAAATGATGGCGCACTAGAAATACTCATCAAGTCTGTATAGTGCACAGTGCAATTCCGTCCAGCCTATAAATGTAGGCTTATTTCTAGATGTGCCGACGTCCCACGAGGGTCCTCCGTCACCAATATTTAGATTGGTTAAATATCCGTACTATATTGTATGAGCTATTTATTTTGTCGTTTTTTTAAGTATTGCTTAAGGTAGAAAATGTTAAGAATTAAGAACCGACTACATTATTTCCTCGAAGTTACTACCTTAGTTTGGACAACAATAATATGACTTTCTACTGATTTAAAAGCTTGGCTCGGCTCAGCAGCTCTAGAAATAACCGCCTATTTATTATAATATTAACGTAAAGGTAAGATTTTGCAAGTCTAAAGTCTTAAGATGCTACGCAAGTACTACGTGCTACGAAGATATCGCTACGAGAATAACGTAACTATATTTATTGACCTTGTTTGTGCAACTCGTATGCTTTGATAAATTCGTTGTCCTTCCCTTATTAGTAACGGAAACTATGTAATATCTGGTAATGTCTCTTACACACTATTTAAGATAGTGTTTTTACAAGGATATGAATGTCGTGATTGATGCTGGAGGAAATGCTAGCTATGTAATGCCTTCATAAGCATTGCAAGTCATATGAAAATGGCTGAAAATGTGAGTTCGTGAAGAATGCCATTCAAAAGTTATTCAAGTACAATGTGAGTATATACTACGGAGTAAGGAAAATATGTTAGTTTAAAAATTAATATATTCAGGTCTAGGTACCTATTTAATTCAAAAGTTTATTTTGTTTAGATACTAAACTTACTAGCATTCATTGAACATTTTTGTATTCAAACATAGCCTTTCAATGTAAATGGGAAGATTCCATTATTTATTAGAAACTCACAATTTCTCACAAAAAGTTGAGGAAATAAATCTCAATTTGATTATGCGCCGGTTCATAATTCACGTATATAATAAAGTGAGTATATCTGCCGGTCTGGGTGTTTCACAACGGGGTTACTTGGGCGCGAACTTTTCACCCAAGGTCGGCAGCAAAGGTAAGCGGGGCCTGCTACCTACAACCTGACCTATTAATTTTCATTTGCAACTGCGAGCATTGATTATTTATTGTTCCACGTATAATAAGGCACACAACAAACGATAGATAATTAAATGTCCGATGGACGCCGTCATTGTCGTGATTCATCATAAAATATTATTACACATTGTTTAATACAGTTTTGTAAACTACATGACAAACAATTAAGAATAATGAATACGTTTGCCCTATTTGCCGATAATGTGATTGGGTGGCGTGCGTGCGGAGTGGTGCGGGGTGTCGGACGCGCGGCGCGCGCGGCGGCACGACTCGGCGCGGCTCTGCATCCGCGCGGCGCATTATGCACAACTGCTAACGGCTGCCTGACACGCGATACAAGCTAATTCACATATTTTTTGCGGCTGCAGAACCCTGTTAGTGAACATAATAGCAGCAATACTCGCTCATTTCGAGACGACAAAGCAAGCGGATCAATCTAAAGAAATTATACTCCCCACAATATTCATTAGGCCATTGAATATTTATATCTTCATTTTAATTTAAGTATGATTTTTATTGTTTCTTGATAAAGGTCGGGTTTATTTCTAAAGGCATGTTTTAGATAAATAATTTAATTTATGGACAATTCGACGAAAATTCCGGTACAGTTATAAATTATAAATGAGTCGGATTTTAGACTTCACAAAGTTTGTCTTGGATGATAAGCGGCCTGGATATACAAACTACTTCAATATATTTCATCAACTCATAAATTATTTCGTTCAGGTCGGCAAGTAAACTAGTTAATTTGAACCAGTTTACGCAGATTTTGATGAATAATTCATTTATCAGTTATTCGTGCAACGAATCCGCGGCTCGTATAAAAGGAGAAAATGTTTTTCATAACGAATTCAGAAGTAATTTGATAATCTTGCGTTGTGTACGAAATAAATAACTGGATTTTTATGTCAAAACTTGGTGTGGGATGGTAAATTTATGGATATTCTATATAATGTGCAATTGCTTGTGTAGAGACAGCTTTAGGAAGTAGTAATTCACGTGTGGGTACGCCATTATGATGACAAAGGCTAGAGTACTCGAGGGGAAAAGCGAGGGTCGTGATACAAAGACCGATGCTGATGTATTGGTCCGGAAATCACAATTGTAGAACGCAAATTACCCCCGTCCTTTCTTTGAAATAAATTCGTCGAATTACAAGAAAAAAACAGGATAGGTATACCTATGTATACATATTATTGCTATATAAAAAAGCTGTTAAATCTACCTCTATTTTAAAACAACTACTTAATAATCAGTACCTAAATATTACTAGTACTAGATGAACTAAAGTTTGGCATATATAAAACTTCCATTCGATCCTTAAAAGGAAATATAAAAAATCAAAGGATTGTTTTTTGGTTCGTGAAGGCCCTAGATTCGGGTCGTTCTATCAGTATCCTTAAGCCCGTTCTCGACATAAAATTGACATGCGGGATACCCAATTTATTCAAACAGGATAAAGTTTATTTTTGACTGATGCTATTGATAGACATAATAGATAGTTTTCGTGCTATGAAATGAGATATTTTCTTAATATATTATAGTTTGTATTTTCTTGATACCTTTACGCAGTTATTTTTTTTTGGGCTACGTTATTCTCATAGATTGTCATCATCGTCAAGCTAACAATAAATAAAACCTAATTAGGAAAGGACTTTCTTTTTAATTTTCAGATTTTTTGTTAGCAATAACTGACATATTTACGTCCATAATATTATTATTTGGGGCATATTAAATAATTTCTAAATTGAAACTTCAGCATTAGTTTGGGAAGTGAACAAGTTTGGAGGAGCTATAGAACTTTTAATCAAGACGTTTCTGATTGGAGTGTCGGCCTGCCTAGCTAATAGTGGTTTAGTTCAGACTGATTGATTCGCTCCAGTTTAACGATCGACCGCCCGATGTCACAAATTACTCAGCCATTACGAATCTTCTGCATAACTATCTATTTATCATTTAGGTCGTTTGATTTAGTTAATTAATCTTCATTAAATCTCGGAAGATGTTATCGTTTTATAGATTGGTTTTGTTCTTCATATTCGTATGTGTATTTGTGGACTTTTGTGGAATTTTGTAATAGGCCCGAAGTTTTCAAAATAACTTTTTAGTGTCTTTGTTCGAAATAAAATGACACAAATCAGCTAACTGTATAGAATTAAAGTTGCATTGTACAATTTTACCTGGATAACATTCATTTCTATCTTAATTTATGAACACTTAAATACATACAAATCGACGCCTGAAAAGGAATTACCTGTAATTTCCTATAAACAAGTAGGTACAACATGAGCGCTTATCGAATACTTAACAATTTTACGTTATTAACAAGTTTTGTTGGGGTAAGGGTACAAGTACTCAGTAGGTACATTATTAAATCCCCGGAGTTGTGGCCGCGGCACGTATTGCTCTTAGTTACCCTTCGTTTCGTGTAGCACTTTTAATAAACAACAGATTACTGTTTAATAGGTAACAACGTGTAAATAACAGTACCCCAAGTGCATATTTTATGATGCCTAGGTGGTAGGTACCGAATTAAATTGAAGTTTCAAATTGTCAAAAATCTTTAACCAGCTTCTAAAAGATTAATTCATGGATTTATCTGTATCACTCACATTGAGCTTCAAGTCACCAATCTTTAGCAAGTAATACATTGGATATTTTAAAATTCAGCCACCGAAACCACGTTCGCAAACTTCGCAGCTTGACTTTAAATAAATCCGCTCAATATTTTAGAAATCACTTGAATTATACATGGTTCCTGAGGGACAATAAATCTTTACAGTTTCACGGCACCGTTACCTCGAACAAAAACTATTAAAATAAAATGTATAAGCATTCTATTCGAGCTGAAGTATTATTTCTCCGGTACACTTGCCGCAATAAATAGTTCGTACCTAGTAATACATGTCAAGTGGGTTATTTTTACTGAGAAATTGTAAGGCTTTCATTAAGTAAAGCGTATAATAGTTCAAGTTGATATTGTAACCTGCATTTTAAAATTATACATACAATGAACATTTTCTTGCAACAATATGGAGCTACTGATTTTTAATTAGCTGCTAATTTCATTACTGTTAGAGTACAAAGCATAAAACAAAAAAGCAGGAACGCTATTTTATGTAAAAACCTGGTATAAAACAAAGAAGCACTTCAACGCATTATCTAACGTTTCTAATTTACTTGAGCTTCGCTTTCCTCGCAATCCGTTAAGGAAACAAAAATAACATAACATTTATTAGGTCACATGATTTATTTATATTCAATTCTTTGAGCTACACGGTATATCCATTATGTACAAACTCGTATTTATACGCTATAAATATTTAATAACAATTAGCAACAATAACTGCGTACTGCGTAGTTCACAAAATTATACATATACCTAATAGTAATTATATTACATGAAGATTATATAGATGTATTCACTGGCTTCCTGGCCAAAACTGCTCGGACCCTGAGTACAGACAACAGCACATCAAGTTACCACAATCTGTCAAATTTCTGCAATGGATTTTCAACCTTGTTACAACAGTGGGTAGGTTAATGTTTGATCGGTAAAATTTGACAGATTCGTAGACGTTGACCTGCTGTCGTCTGTACATGAATATCGGAAATTCCGCATAATACTTGTTATTGGTACAGAACCCCAAGCACACGCTAATAAATTGACAATATACATTGTACGCCACATTTAATTTCGTAATTAATGTATAGTGGCCGTTTTCGATGTTAATTTTACACTTTACGATAACATGGTCTTATAGACAGTTTTATGCATCTGAAAACCCGGTAATGACGACATTAAATGTTATCATCTGCCTAGCCTTTTCCCAACTATTTTGGTGTCGGCTTCCAGTCTAACCGGATGCAGCTGAGAACCAGTATTTTTACATGGAGCGACTGCCTATCTGACCTCCACAACCCAGTTACCTGGGCAATCTGGCACCCCTTGGTAGTTGTCAGACTTTCTGCTTCTGACTACCGTAAGACTGCAAAGATGTTCAAATGACAGCCGGGACCCACTGTTTATCGTGCCTTCCGAAACACGGAAGAACTCGTTATGAAAGATGGTCACCCATCCACGGACCGACCGCGTCAAGCGTTGCTTAACCTTATGATCGATCGATCCGCGCGGCTTTGACTTAGCCACGAGCTCTTCTTTACGACATTAAATGTTATATTCCACATAAATTGTGTACATAGACTTGTATATTGTAGCTGCACGATATAAACAGAGGATTCTTGATTCATTTCTGTAGACTAGGCCGAAATACTTTTGCGAAACCACGTTTAATGAATGAGAATGAGTTAGACGAATGAAAGCTTTCAACATTCGGGTTTTAAGCAGGTAAGGGCGAGTAAAATGCGGTGAAATAAGTTTTCTGGCAGGAGCCGGCCATTTTTTTTGCATCTCCATTATTTACATTAATTGATATGCTTTGGATACACGTGGGACCTGTTTTCTAGTTGAGGAAAACACGTCTACAATTGTACAATTGTGGGTGTACCAGTCAGATCATTATCCTGTTTTATTTGAATGTAACTTAACTAAAGTCAATCAGAAGTTTTCAGCTCAAAATCCTTTTAGTAATAAAGTACGTTGGGGTGAAAGAAGTAGTGAACAAATTAATAATTATTATAAGTATTGCAATGATAAATTAAAATTAATAGATTTCCCCAGTCAATGTATAGAATGTTCTCATAAAATATGTAACAATGAAGAGCATCTTAAATTAATAGACAATCTGTATTTTGATATTGTATCAACCCTCCAAGAGGGTGCCGTGTACACATATGTCGGCAGTGATCGCATCAGGCGGCACAAATATATTACAGGTTGGAACAAGTATGTCAGTGGTGCTCATAGGGAGGCTCGTACACATTATCAGACTTGGCTTTTGCATGGTTCACCTACACAGGGGACTATATATCAGAAAATGCGTGAAACACGAAGAATATTTAAGACTAAATTAAAATTTGTTCAAAACAATCAACAACAAATTAAATTAGATATTTTGGCAAAAAGTCATACTAAAAAAGATTTTTCTACATTTTGGAAATCTACAAATAGGTTAAAGGCCAAGCCGAGCCTCCCTGCAGGTGTAGCGGGTCTGAGTGAACCTAAGGAAATTGCCAATCTTTTTCAAAATCATTTTAGAGTTCAGTCTCTCTTGCAAACAGGGCGGTGGGTGTCCGATGGAGGGGGGTGTGCGGGTTCTGGTGAACTTGCCACAATGTTTACAGCTAATCAGGTTGCGGCCGTTATAAAAAGAATGACAAGAGGTAAGTCACCAGGCCACGACGGCCTCAGCATCGAGCACCTAAAACATGCTGGGCTGCATCTGCATAGGGTTCTCGCTTTGCTTTTTAATTTGTGCCTAAGTCATCGCTATTTACCGCAGGACCTTATGCATACGGTGGTAGTGCCAATAATTAAGGACAGGACGGGGGACGCCTCTGACGTGTCCAACTACAGGCCTATTTCGTTGGCCACGATTGTCGCCAAGATCTTGGACAGTTTGCTTGATCAACAGTTGGATAAACACATTGAACTCCATGATGCACAATTTGGGTTCAAACCCGGTCTATCTACGGAGAGTGCCATTCTGTGCCTTAAGCAAACTGTCCAATACTATACTTCCCGAAAAACACCCGTTTTTGCTTGTTTTTTGGACCTGTCAAAGGCGTTTGACCTTGTGTCCTATGACGTCATGTGGGATAAATTGCAGAGAGATACTGAACTACCGAATGAAGTAACATCCTTGTTTCGTTACTGGTACGGTAACCAGAGAAATACTGTTAGATGGGCGGAGGCTCATTCGGATGTGTACCAGCTAGGGTGCGGGGTGAGGCAGGGGGGGTTGAGCTCGCCCCGCCTCTTCAATTTGTACATAAACCGGCTGATCGGTGAGCTCAGCAGTGCCAGAGTTGGATGTTATATTGATGACATTTGTATGAATAATATTAGTTATGCAGATGATATGGTGCTGCTGAGCCCATCGATCGGCGCTTTGAGGACACTTGTTGCTATCTGTGAATCCTATGCAGTGGCCCATGGGCTTAAGTACAATGTCAAGAAGAGTGAACTTATGATGTTTAAAGCGAGTGCCATTAATTATTCTGATGTCCCCGGTGTGTCACTCTGTGGCGCTCCCTTAGCTTGGGTTAGGAAGTTCAAGTACTTGGGTCACTGGGTCACTGGGGACCTCAAGGATAGTACAGATATAGAGAGGGAACGCAGGTCGCTGGCTGTTCGATGTAATATGCTGGTTCGAAGATTTGCACGTTGTACTAACGAAGTCAAAATAACTCTTTTCAAAGCCTTCTGTCAGTCTTTTTACACGTGCAGTCTTTGGACCAGTTTTACGCAGAGGACATACAGTGATCTGCGTGTCCAATATAATAATGCGTTCAGGATGCTGTTGGGGCGGGCGTGGCGTTGTAGTGCGTCCGGTATGTTTGCGGAGGCGCACACAGACGATTTTTACGCGATTATAAGAAAAAGGGCCGCCTCCATGAATGGCCGGCTGCGCGCCGCCACCAACAGTCTCCTGAACGTATTTTCAGATAGGTGGGATTCCCCTCTGCTGCGCCACTGGGTAAGGATCCACACAAATTATCGCTTTTAATTATGTATTACTAACACTAGTCGTTAAGTTAATTGTATACTAACACTATGGACATATGTCTGAAATAAATTATTTGAATTTGAATTTGAATT
>NWSH02000008.1:11269589-11286208 GCA_002382865.2 Heliothis virescens | reverse complement strand
AAGTACAATGTCAAGAAGAGTGAACTTATGATGTTTAAAGCGAGTGCCATTAATTATTCTGATGTCCCCGGTGTGTCACTCTGTGGCGCTCCCTTAGCTTGGGTTAGGAAGTTCAAGTACTTGGGTCACTGGGTCACTGGGGACCTCAAGGATAGTACAGATATAGAGAGGGAACGCAGGTCGCTGGCTGTTCGATGTAATATGCTGGTTCGAAGATTTGCACGTTGTACTAACGAAGTCAAAATAACTCTTTTCAAAGCCTTCTGTCAGTCTTTTTACACGTGCAGTCTTTGGACCAGTTTTACGCAGAGGACATACAGTGATCTGCGTGTCCAATATAATAATGCGTTCAGGATGCTGTTGGGGCGGGCGTGGCGTTGTAGTGCGTCCGGTATGTTTGCGGAGGCGCACACAGACGATTTTTACGCGATTATAAGAAAAAGGGCCGCCTCCATGAATGGCCGGCTGCGCGCCGCCACCAACAGTCTCCTGAACGTATTTTCAGATAGGTGGGATTCCCCTCTGCTGCGCCACTGGGTAAGGATCCACACAAATTATCGCTTTTAATTATGTATTACTAACACTAGTCGTTAAGTTAATTGTATACTAACACTATGGACATATGTCTGAAATAAATTATTTGAATTTGAATTTGAATTTGAATTCAAACAAAATGAAGCCTACCATCATTTATATAAAAAACAAACCGATTCTGAAATATTATTTTAACAATATATGAACCGATATTTTCTTCACTTTTGATTTAAACAACTGTACATTTAGTGATTATTTTTCTTCAAAATACATGTAGAAGTGATCATTATACCTATGTTTTCATAGCAGTAATACATCGAAACTATGGCGATTAAAGTTTCTTTACATAAAAACAACAGTCACTTCAGCAACATTTAATTTGTATACAGTGACTAGGTAAAATATAAATTGACCAAATTCTAGAAATTGATGCGACAAACCGCTCGGATATTTTTATAGCTTCATTTTCACTCATAAATATAATGTTAGAGAAATGTGGCGCATCAACTTTCAAAACAAGCCTTTACCTAAACATAAATATTATTATTATTTTACAAAATATATACATTCTAATTATATATCTCTCATAAATGTTCTATTAATATTGAACAATAAAAATAAAGTAAGTAGGACTATATTTTTCATCAAAATAAATTGCAGAGGTACAGTATAACTACTGATACTGATTCAAAAATAAATAATAGGTATCTATAAATTCATAGTTAATATATAATTTTATCTTTTGAATTAATTAACTGTACACCTACCTGATTAATTTTGAATACAATTGCATGCCAAATTACCGGAATAATATCGCAATTAAAACATAAAACGTTGTTAAAACATGGCAAAATTTGCTGATTATTCGTCAAAATTATGTATGATTATTTAGATTAAAGAGCTTTTTGATAAGTTTTGTATGAACTAGAAAAAAGAACAAAATATTATTCGTAAGTAAAACTTTAAAATGACGAGCGAACAAAGTTTTAATGCTGATTTAGAAAAAACGATAGCTCAAAGAGCTAGGAGTCTCGACAGAAACTATAAAAGTACACTAGAATCGCTTCTTTTCGCCACAAAAGTGTTGTGGGTGAGTTTGTCTTTCCTAGTGTTCTCGGGTAGAAGTAAGTTTTCCTTGTAGCTACTATATTGTATTGGCCGATACCGCGAGTTCGAAACTTGAGCGTCCTAGCTTGAAGGAACATTGCACCAATCACTTGGGAGACATTTCACGCGTTTATTCAGTACAGAGTTATATAGGAATAGATTCGGAAATATTTTAAAAATATCCCAAAAACATTTTGCCGTTTTTTAAATAAAATAGGCATAAGAAGTAGAGTTATATTTTTTTTTTAATATATTCTATACAAGAAATTTCACTGCGTTCGACACAGTTTCATGAATAACATGAGCTTAGTAAACTGCATATCAGTAGACCAATGATTCACCTTCTTGGTGTAAAGGTGTACATTGAATCAGATAATTGAGAAATATCAGCACAGAATGAGATGTATTAGCATGAGGCACACATCAAACAATTCGATGCGTTTGATGTTATAAATAACTTTATACAAGCAAATCGCACAGCGTAGTGTCCAAATAAAACGCTGTTTGGCGTTTAACGCATTGCGTTCCGATTCACGATGGATGTCACCTTCAGTGCCATAAACTACACGTGCGTCACTCGATGATTGCTGCGATTTACGCAAAAAGGTTACTACTCGGTTTTATGTAACGTGAATGGTGGTGTTGACCAAAAGACTTTTTCCACGTGGGCTCTTATTGAAGGTTTTTTAGGATAGGAATTTTATTTTAGAAGGTAGTCTCATAGCTTCAATTTTTTTTCTATTATGTCTCGTAATAGGATTACGGCTGTAGGAGCGGACTGTCTTAATATCGATTCTGGCGTTATGGTCGCCAAAGAATATTTTTAGGCCTGTGGTTTTTACTAATCATAAAATTATATGGTCCATTTTAGAAATGATATTATAAAACGTACACATAATAAATGCATGACTACACAACATTAATTGGCTCAATTATTGTGATATGTTAATATTATAAAATGATATACCTACCTAATTATAGTTATTTACAGTCAAATAAATTGGTTTATCACCTTATATTGGAATGACGACTTGTAAAACTTGCGCTTGTTTGCAGTTCTAAAATATATTTAATTACATAAAATGGTAGACTGTAAATGTAAAACATTTAACCTCTCTAACTTTGGTTACCGAAATTATCTTTGGAGAAAGCATGAGGTGTCAACTAAAATACTGATTGTTATGCAGAATGATGGCACATTTCATCACGAAACAGAATTTTATAATCTTTCTATAAAATAATATGTAAATCTATAAGTTTATTACTTACATTAGTCAGACATGCAAAATTGGATACATTCGTATAAGCCTAAGTCTCGTAGTCGTATTGAATGAAGCATTTTATTTTAAAAGTTTTAGCACATTTCATCACTTTATTTAGCTACCAAACTTTTCACTAATAGTTTTGATTTTTATAACAGTTACGAGCGCAATTTATTTTGTGACACGTGTATTAGGGCACTAAGCAGGAGTAGATAGGGCGCGAGTGTGTTGGCGGGCGCAGTGCTGCCCGGTTTGCCCGCGGCTTGCACGCGGTCGGCTCTGGAACCTTCTGTGAGCTCCCTGGACCTGGAGTAGCCCTTCAGCCTCTCTCCCTGCACGCTCTCCTCATTACTCCGCCAGTAGACCGTTGCTATGGTTGCTAGACACTGAAACAACGAAACAAATGTCAGTCAATCATAAGCTTGCTATTTATGAAGTAGACGAGTAACTAAGTAAATGGTTGCTTCAAAAGCTCAGATTTTTTTCCATGATCATTATGAAGATAACTTCATTGTTCGACATTTTAGTTCGTAATGGGTCTGCCATATTTTTTCGCAAATAAAAGCCTTAAAATGACTCGAATACTGAAACGCTACTTAATTTCAACTCGAGTGACGTTTCAGCGACGTCGAGTAGACAAGATTAGCCTGAAAATTTTTAAGTGAAAATATAATTACAAAAATTGTTTTTAATAGGCATAAAACCACTTTGTGAGTAATTCAGTTCGCTGTATAAAATATAAATTAACTTCGCAGGCTAGTTGTTACAAACCGAACACGAAACAGAAGACGATAATGGTAAGTATAGAATTGTCATAAGCATATAAATCATAGTTTCTCTTACCTTTCCATTTAACAAGTAAGATGAATATCGACTCAAATCTATTTAAAAATCAAAGCCGTTTACATTGCTATTTCGGAAATAAAATAGGTAATGTTACACCCACCTTAAGTTTTAAGTCTCCTTTCCTAAAATGCTTGGGCTTGACTTTAAAGTCGAGCGCTTGGCTCGTGGTCTCCAACCCATCTTCATGCTTCTCATGAGTTGGAGGGACGAGCGCGATAGATGGCGCTGGTTCTCCATTTATGTACCAGCTGAGTCTGGTCGCTGGTCGTGAACGACCTGAAGTGCAGTTTACTTGGACCCGGTCCCCGATCTGGTATCGGAGACGGGAGCCCGTGATGGTGGGGCCGTGATCGGGAAGAGCTGCATTTGAAAAGCGGGAATCTATTAATTGATAGAATATCGATTTACGCTCTATGTGAGAGATGCCTGTACCTAGCAGTGGAATGATGAAAAGGCAAATGATGATGAATCGATTTACTAAGGTATTATTCAGTCATTATAGTAGGATTGGCATTAGTTTTCATATCAAGGTTATCAATACATTAGATATGCGTTATAAGTTAATAAATCATCCCTAATAAACACGGGTAACAAGAGTATTTTATTAGGAAAACCGCAATATAAAGCGTTTGCTGAAATCTTGCGAAAATATATAATGTGCCAAAACCGAGAACAGATGATTGATTTTAGTTTGTACAGCCTGATGGCAAAGTTTCGCCGGAATATGAAGTTCTACGCTTTAGGAATAATAAACAAGTAAACACTACACCTAGAAAATACTCGTCACGGTTCGTTCTAAAATGTATCTCATGCTATAAATGATGTTTTAGATTTTGTAAGGAATAGTGCCTAAAAAATATTTCGCTACTTATTCATGTATTATGAGATCGTTTAATCAATCAGAAAAGTAAAATTTTTATATTATTCATATCTCAGGTTACCATAAAATTGGTAAAATTTAAGTATGGTAAACAGATCATCAAGTAACTGGATAAAAAGCTTGAAAACCTCCCCTAACAACAAGAATTTGTAGGTCAATGCTATCGGAACCAATTTACAACTAATACATTAACTCTAACAGCTAAATTTTAAACGAATGTACAAAAATTTCTAGTAGATGCGATTACTTAATTGTGTTGCAATTCCACCAAGAGGCAATAAACTAATGCCCTGTACTTCCATCTCCAAATTGAAATTCACATTCGGAGTAGACGTCATGATGTGCCACGTGAACACGAACTACAAGAGTTCAACTAGACAGCCATCTTGTTTTTAACATTCCAAAATTGAATCTGGAACATCTGTGCTCTTTTGTTTTGTATTTTACATAATATAAAACCTTTTTAAATCTATAGAGTTAAGAAGTACTGAAGCATCAAAGTGCACTGTCAGGATTCTGTGTAGAATGACTTTAAAAATAAGTGTAATTTATTTTATAGATTTTTATGAGAAACACAATTAAANTTGGCGGGCGCAGTGCTGCCCGGTTTGCCCGCGGCTTGCACGCGGTCGGCTCTGGAACCTTCTGTGAGCTCCCTGGACCTGGAGTAGCCCTTCAGCCTCTCTCCCTGCACGCTCTCCTCATTACTCCGCCAGTAGACCGTTGCTATGGTTGCTAGACACTGAAACAACGAAACAAATGTCAGTCAATCATAAGCTTGCTATTTATGAAGTAGACGAGTAACTAAGTAAATGGTTGCTTCAAAAGCTCAGATTTTTTTCCATGATCATTATGAAGATAACTTCATTGTTCGACATTTTAGTTCGTAATGGGTCTGCCATATTTTTTCGCAAATAAAAGCCTTAAAATGACTCGAATACTGAAACGCTACTTAATTTCAACTCGAGTGACGTTTCAGCGACGTCGAGTAGACAAGATTAGCCTGAAAATTTTTAAGTGAAAATATAATTACAAAAATTGTTTTTAATAGGCATAAAACCACTTTGTGAGTAATTCAGTTCGCTGTATAAAATATAAATTAACTTCGCAGGCTAGTTGTTACAAACCGAACACGAAACAGAAGACGATAATGGTAAGTATAGAATTGTCATAAGCATATAAATCATAGTTTCTCTTACCTTTCCATTTAACAAGTAAGATGAATATCGACTCAAATCTATTTAAAAATCAAAGCCGTTTACATTGCTATTTCGGAAATAAAATAGGTAATGTTACACCCACCTTAAGTTTTAAGTCTCCTTTCCTAAAATGCTTGGGCTTGACTTTAAAGTCGAGCGCTTGGCTCGTGGTCTCCAACCCATCTTCATGCTTCTCATGAGTTGGAGGGACGAGCGCGATAGATGGCGCTGGTTCTCCATTTATGTACCAGCTGAGTCTGGTCGCTGGTCGTGAACGACCTGAAGTGCAGTTTACTTGGACCCGGTCCCCGATCTGGTATCGGAGACGGGAGCCCGTGATGGTGGGGCCGTGATCGGGAAGAGCTGCATTTGAAAAGCGGGAATCTATTAATTGATAGAATATCGATTTACGCTCTATGTGAGAGATGCCTGTACCTAGCAGTGGAATGATGAAAAGGCAAATGATGATGAATCGATTTACTAAGGTATTATTCAGTCATTATAGTAGGATTGGCATTAGTTTTCATATCAAGGTTATCAATACATTAGATATGCGTTATAAGTTAATAAATCATCCCTAATAAACACGGGTAACAAGAGTATTTTATTAGGAAAACCGCAATATAAAGCGTTTGCTGAAATCTTGCGAAAATATATAATGTGCCAAAACCGAGAACAGATGATTGATTTTAGTTTGTACAGCCTGATGGCAAAGTTTCGCCGGAATATGAAGTTCTACGCTTTAGGAATAATAAACAAGTAAACACTACACCTAGAAAATACTCGTCACGGTTCGTTCTAAAATGTATCTCATGCTATAAATGATGTTTTAGATTTTGTAAGGAATAGTGCCTAAAAAATATTTCGCTACTTATTCATGTATTATGAGATCGTTTAATCAATCAGAAAAGTAAAATTTTTATATTATTCATATCTCAGGTTACCATAAAATTGGTAAAATTTAAGTATGGTAAACAGATCATCAAGTAACTGGATAAAAAGCTTGAAAACCTCCCCTAACAACAAGAATTTGTAGGTCAATGCTATCGGAACCAATTTACAACTAATACATTAACTCTAACAGCTAAATTTTAAACGAATGTACAAAAATTTCTAGTAGATGCGATTACTTAATTGTGTTGCAATTCCACCAAGAGGCAATAAACTAATGCCCTGTACTTCCATCTCCAAATTGAAATTCACATTCGGAGTAGACGTCATGATGTGCCACGTGAACACGAACTACAAGAGTTCAACTAGACAGCCATCTTGTTTTTAACATTCCAAAATTGAATCTGGAACATCTGTGCTCTTTTGTTTTGTATTTTACATAATATAAAACCTTTTTAAATCTATAGAGTTAAGAAGTACTGAAGCATCAAAGTGCACTGTCAGGATTCTGTGTAGAATGACTTTAAAAATAAGTGTAATTTATTTTATAGATTTTTATGAGAAACACAATTAAACAGGTTCAAGCTTATACAACCTCTCTCAGTTTCTACAGCTCAAATGTTCATAAAAAAAAAAAAATTTTTTACCCATTACACAGAGTTTGATACTTAGTTATTATCATCTTAACACATTTTCGGAATGATTATTAAGAAAGATCTCATAAACGTCATTATCTCAACGTACTCCAGTCATGCATTAATTTCGCTCTTCACAGAAGAAAAAGTAACATAACCAGTGGAAATCTCACCAACAATGACCATATCACCATGGTCGGACACGGTGGGGAAGAGTGGCCGTTCTCCAGACACCTCGCATCGGTACCGCCCACCCGTCTCCAGGACCGCTGGGTACAGCGTCACATTCGCGCCGTTTGGACTTGATTTCTAAGGAAATAAAATTAAAAATTAGTATAGGTTTTCTTCTTCATACTTTTTTATATTTGAACTTTTCTATAAATTATTAACACCTATTTGGTCTTACTATATATTATGTTGTAATTCTAGCATTGATTACATTATCTTAATCTATAGGTATAAAAATCTAAGTTCTGACTCGTTCAGTGACTCATCAACGCAGGGCCCAAACCCGTAAACCTACAAAGCTGAATTTTTGCACACTGGTTCATCTTAAGACTCTCAATCAAGGATTTCTCAAAATTCCCACTGGAACGGGAATAACAGGATTTTAAGTTTTACACGGGTGAAGCCGCTGGCAGAAGCTAGTTTCTACTAAAAATATTCACATAGCAAACCTCCATGAGAAGTAGAAATAACAGATATTTTTAATGGTCCGAATTTAAGAATATATTTAAGAAAATAATACCATTTAATCTATAGATAACGATTTATGATACAAAAAGACTGGTTTACCTAAGCTTCAGATAAACTTTTATCAAAAGACAGTCGTTCTTCTAAAAAGGATTGTGAACCGACCATCGTTAGGTATGTAGGCATGCAAAACCTTCAAAGACATTTTAATCCGTATCGAAGTCAAAGTAAACCTTATTTTATATAAATATTTTCCTAAGCATACCATTCAAAGAGAATGTTCTAGGAATAAACCTAGCCGTCTCAAAAGTAGACTTTATTTAATTTATTACGAAATACAAAGCATTAATTGTTTCTAGAATATTAATTACAAATTCATAACTATTTAGTCTAGCTGTGTAATGTAAATACAAGTTGTTCTTTGTACCACAAATAGCTTTGCGATTACACCCGTCCAGGTGTTTTGTAGTTCGTATTGATAGCAGCCAGGTGGTAGAAAGCAAACGATACTTTTATACGTTAGAAAACTCAGAAATGTATCGTTGTTTAAAAACCGTTACATTAAGTATTGAAACTAATAAAAGAAAAGACGTATGTGGCATTCAAAATAAATTACTCTCAATAGCAACATTTATTTATTATCTCATCACAAATACCATTACAATGGGTGTAAGCCCTCATTGCGATAAAGTGATCTTAATCTAAATACTAATTTAGACATTAAAAATAAATAAATTAAAAAACTAAAGAATTTAACATCTATTAAAATTAAATAACAAAATACTAACACAACAAAGGAAAAACGAATTCCGTTCGTAACACAAAATAAACAACACTACTTTTGCGAATTTATATATATACATATACATATATATACATATTATCTGTGTACTAAAAAACCTTCCTTGTTTACGTAGTTAGATTATCAGCAGATTTGCTCTACATTCATAAAAAAATATAAGCCAAGGCAAATGCTTTCTTGACTCCATACTTAATTGAATAACTCAATTTAACTTAATTTAATTACAAAAACAAGGGAGAAAAAATCTTATTACCAAAAAAAAATGTTAAATGCTTAATCCAATCTGTGGAGTTCGTGGTCGACTCGTGTAAGGATAAAGTGAAAAATAAGAATAAACTTTTGTAAGTACGTATCGGTAAATGTGATGTCACATTACCTTTCCTGCTGAGCCCCAGTTCATTAACTTGTTATATTACTACACAGATTTTAATTGCTTCCAAAGTTCAAAGTAACCTTAGGCTATTTTCTCATCTAAATTATTTACCGTACGTAAAGCCCGTTATAAAATTTTCCAAGCTTCTGTTACAACACGCTTGGAATTTATTTTCTGCCTGTTTGTAAAACCGTCGGCAAACACCGCGGTCTTAGGATAATATCTGAACGATACTTCTACTAAAAGGATTCACAAGAATTCTGTGCAGTTATTAACCCTTGCAATAACTCCTTCTAACTTCTTTCTGTGAGTTATAGAGTTCCGTAACACATAAAACAAGTGTATGTAGCAGCGGATACCTCGGCACATAAAAACTCACGTGAATGTAACATTTATTTGGAGATATTGTTTTCATTACGTTTTGTTTGCTCGATAAATATAAAAAAGCAATAAAAATTTGTAAATGGCTTGTAGATGATAAGCGCCGGCAGCTAAATGAAAGAAAGTATAAATGAGTCCCACACGAGAGCGCGTGTGTTTACACCTGCGCCTCTTCACCGCGTAATATCCGGTTCAGTTTTATATTGTTTCCTCTCGGGGAGACCTAAGCAAACTCGACTCACGACCGGATTAATCCAATTATACGTATCTACTCTAAAAGTCCACCCGTATTATGTGAGTGGCCGCGGAATTTACACAACTGTTTGGAATCAAACATACTTGCCGGTTTGCGCTCTGGAGATGGCTCGGTACTGAAATCTCCTGAAACTGTGTGCTTCCCACCGTCATGCGGTACATATTAAAAGTGTGACTTGAATATCGATTGCAAGCGGAACTTATTATGCCGGCGGGCGTCTCACTTACCGCTGTATCGCCAACGTCTATATTAATTTTTGTTTAAGCAAGTAATTTGTGACTCGTAAGTCTACTGAGCAAAATAAAGCTATAGAATGATTTCGTAATTTTGATTATTTGAACTTTTTTTCTTCTAGCTTGTCAGCATCGAGGTGTTTCGTTTTAAGGCGAATCTTCTCCAATAAACACGATCTCTGTTCTTTTCTCATTACTATCAATTTCGAAAGCGCCGCATTGCATGACTACAGTTATTAGTCCCGGATTTCTATTCCAACTATTCGCCAAATTATAGTCGTAATACGTATAAGTATGCGGTAGGTACTTTGAACTTAGCGTATATTGAACTTAGGACAAACAGTGCTTTCGACTGTTCTACAAATCCTAAGCTTTATGTGACTACGCTGCGCATTTCAACGCGCCGTTCCTTTTGGAGTAAAATATAAAACATACTACACAAACCGAGTCCAAAGAGTCTGAAGCCTGTGGACTGAACAAACTGCAATATATACATTAAAAATATTGACTACACAGTGTACAGAACACAGCACATCAACCTACCATAATCTGTAAAATTTCTTAAATCGATTTTGATGATGAAAGGTTAATATTCGACTGATAAAATTTGTTAAATTCGGGTAGATTGCTGTTGTCGTCAGGACATAGTTTTTAAAATGTACTGAACTGACCTCAACATCGACTCCAGGCAGTGGGAACTTCCTCCTGGGCTCGTGGTCGCGCGGCACATGGCGGAAGAACTCCTTTCCGTCCTTGTACCACTTGACGGAGTAGAGCACGTCGGCCGGGCCCAGCGCCCAGCGGCACGACAGCGACGCGCGTGTGCCCAGTGCCACGTGCGCCGGCACGCGCAGCTCCAGTAGCTCCAAGCTTGTGACTCCGTGCTCTGTAAAATATCGTAACTTTGTAGAACCGAAGGTATGACTCAAAAGTGTGTTTAAACTGTTTCCAACTTAAATAAATGCATTTTCAATAGGATGCAAATACAGGTTTGCTCACAGCGTGAGCGACAAATCAGTGTGTAAAATCACGATCAATATCAATCGATCACTTAAAATGACATTCAATTTTAAAAGAAGAACGAGCTTTGTTGAATACTAGAGGCTGCAAAAATAAATCCCACCAAAAACATACTGTAAAAAACTAGCCAAGTCTCTATGGAACTGCTTGTTTATCTCAAAAAAGTAATGAAATCTAGACAAAGTCGTGCTGAGTCTTAGGTTTCATACTGCGATTTTTTTACTGCATCAGCTAATGTGATATAACTGGCTGTTGACTTGTACCCAGTTACTTATAAAGAATGTTCAACGGCCAGTCATATCACATTAACTGTTGCAGTAAAAAAATCGCAGTAAGAAACCTAAGACTCAGCACGACTTTGTCTAGATTTCATTACTTTTTAGAGATAAACAAGCAGTTCCATAGAGACTTGGCTAGTTTTTTACAGTATGTTTTTGGTGGGATTTCACTTTTTTTTGTAGAAACATGAGCTTATTGACATCAACCTAAGGCAGTATGTTGATATCTGTAATAGTTTGGTTGACCTCTTCTGTTTTCTAATCAGGGTCACCAGGTACTCCAGATCTTCGATTATCCTAGTTTTTGTAGTTTTCCCTTTATGTGGTCATTAAACCCCAACTCTGTACCAAATTTCAACTCTCTGAGATTATGGGAAGTACTAATTCTATTTTGATGATCATGAGTGAGTGAGTGTCGAAAATATGAAACTTTGCTTTCGCTTAGCTTCGGAACTAAATTACCTACCGACTTGAAATTCTGGTTTTTAAGTATGTGATTATAGCTTTCTGGATGAACAAAATTTCTGCGTTCTGGTCTTATCCAGAGGTTCTCAAATAGGGGCCTCAAAATGCGGTGAAAAGGTTCCAGTAAAGGATGGTACGGCAGTGTTTGCTTTGCGCTCGACTTATCGGGGGCACTGCCGTGCTCCCAAATGAACAACACATTTTCAGGCCACACGGTCCGCAACCAAAGTGCTTACAAAACCTTTTTCAATAAAAGCTGCTCTACATATGCAAGTGTAACTATAAGTAGGTATACAAGTATTTTTATTTGGCTGTAGGTAGCGTGTTATGAAGGCAAAAATCCATTAAACGCCACGTCAAATAATTTCCCATGTGACGCTCGCTCGCGGCCCGTAAAAGAGGCACTATTGCCCTCGCCCAACGGTGGATAATATTACTTTACGACCCGCGGGGCGAGCTCAAATGTAAGTAAATTGGTGAATAAAGACAACAAGCAAACAGTAACGGCACATGCCAATATTAGCACAACAATTTAGCTCGTAGACCGCGGGAGAACTGACAGCTAATAAAAATTCCGAACGATCGTTTTCCCAATGTCTTACGCTCATTTGAAATGATTTACTTTCCTCGATTCGTCAACTTCAACTGCCTAGCATGGAAATGTCGGAGAAAATATTTTTGAATTCCTTACAATTACTCAAAATAAACCCTGTTCTATAATAGACATGTATTATTTAACTGTAGGGTAACAGGTATGGCTGTGATAGTTCTGTATTGATTAAAATCGATATTTAATTGACACTGAACAAAGGCTGCAATGGCCGTGCCTCGCGTTCTTAGATCAGAGCGTAGGTATTCGCAATTCATATAAAACACTTGCTATTTACGGATGCCTCAATATCGAAGATGTGCACCAGCTTTGAGGACGAAAACCCAAGAATACTCTAAGGTTTTCGGCTGACTTTGAGTAACGGCAACTTTTACGTGCAGCCATTTTATTAGGGTGACGTAATATTAGTGTTCACAAAAGAGCATGTTATCCGCACGTGATATTTAGTTATCTTAGGCACGCATTCAGAGGGCTAGAGCTCTCTAGTGAAGACGGAAATGGTGCTAAGTGTGGTGTCAGCAGACAGGCGGGGCTGGCGGCCGGAGATAGTGCACGAACCACTTTGTGTACTGTCGAGTACTCAGTACACCTCAGTTCAGGTAGGTTGTGGTTTGGTTTTGATCCAAAGATCAAAAGGCACTCGCAAACACACAAAGTAAACGTAGACATCATATTTTTAATGATGGTTGGCAGTTCGGCAGCACAAGTATTTTTCGGTACCGACAGAAAATTCGGAATGTTAAAATAATAACGGAGAGAGAAAAACAGTATAATGATGTTAATAGAAGAATCATTTAATTTGATTGATTTTACAGCGTTGCTATTTATAAAGTCATTATAAAGATTCATCAATTCAGATAATAGTTTGTTATTGGTGACTACATTTTTATATCAGGTACAGTCGAACGATGCATTGAATAGCTTAAATTCGTCGTGTTCATGACTACAGATTTTCATTTCAGATAAGCCCCCGCCACAGTGGGGCTGAGTGTACATTATTTGAAGTAGGCATAGCTCAGCCCCCTCTGGCCAGTCTAGCCGCTATCCAGAACAATTGGAGGCAATAGTACGCTTCAATAAATGTAACGATGTCCTTGCCTAGCTGCTGAGCAAATATCGAATTGAATAAGCATCGATAGATACTTCAGTTGGTTTTTGAATAATTGTGCTCGTTATTGTGGATACTGGGTGGAACACAAATAAAAATCAAGCCATAATCGTGAACAAGCCGTTTTAAATAGTTAGACTTTTAGTTTTGGATTCTATTGGCGCTAATCCTGTTGGTGAACTTCACTTAAACCTGTTGTTTGTTGATATACCCAAAGAGAGATGAGATGTCAAGAAGTTGTCAAACTTATTCAAATACGAATCCTAAAAAACTGCTTTGGTACAAAAAGCGTATTGTCAAGAATACTGGCATTTGCTTATTCATAAGTGGTATTATCCTATTTACATGTGGTAGATATTATTACCAATCTGATCCCACAATAACATTTACTATTATATAGCCACCACTTAAAACATTTGCCAATGTTGAGTAAGACTATTTGCTAATAACACAAAAAGCTTTAGCCCTATGAGCGGCTAATAACACAAAAAGCTTTAGCCCTATGAGCGGCTAAAGCTTTTTGTGTTATTAGCAAATAGTCTCTCTAATAACACATGTCAAGTGTTTAATTAAATAATTAACAATTGCGTCATTGGTGAAGCACTTTAAGAGAGTCGTTTATTGCTTCTCCGGTCAATTACACCAGACTCGCCATTTATTACTTTTTAATAACGCCTTACTTCAATACTGAAAAATAAATTGAATGAACTTCAATTCAAAAGCCACTATAGAATCAAAGTTAATTAATATATTTTGTGCAAATAGTTTCACTTTCGACGCTGCGAGGCGGGTCGAATATCACTGGTAGTATTTCGTCTCTTTTCAGGGGTATATTTTATTCCCTGAAAGTTATAATGTCGTAAAAATGCTCCTTTATGCGTGTGTGAAATATAGCTCATTGAGAAGAATATCTTATGAGTTATTGTGTCGCATATTACATGCCTACTAAATGTGATGTTTGCAAGAAATTCACGACTATTTTTAAAATACTGTATGTACCTAATATCCAAAATTACACACATTCATTTCAAATAGGTGTAGACTAATGTATATTGTCATTAATTACTTAGTTGAAATGATTCAATTAGCTACCGTCTAATGTGTCATACAATATTTTTATGACCATTAATAGAAACTCGAGCGTTCAACAACAACGTACCAAATTCGCAGTAAATAAGCATTTGTTTTTAATCATCTAAAACGTGCGGTAGTAAAAACAAAGAATGTTATACCCTGAATACTAACAAGCAATCTTGGTATCAGGTGTAACAGTAATACTGAACAGTCGAAGTAATGTATGGTTTCAATATGTGTTATCAAAAAAACGGCTCGCAAACGTCGACGGTTTGCATCTTTTATTATACGACGCTCGGTATCGAGGTAATACTTACGTCTCTTTTTATTTTTTTCGTAGAACCTAAGACGGCTTTTCTATACCTAGTTCTCTTTAAGGTTCTGTTTTCTTTTGTTTACTTTTGTTTATTCAAAAATTACCTTTATTAACCATCATTTATTAAGTTGGTTCTTTAATGTTTCAATGAACTTAATAAAATTACGTTACGTATCGCTATCTCCTAAAACACATCGAACCAAATGTTTCAACATTACATTTAAGGGGCACAAAAATAAAAATTCAATTTCCTTTATGAAATATAATAGCCTGAAGTACATTTAACTCGTGAGTCCACCTGACATTTAGGAGAACGGCCAATAGACTTGTACTCCTTCACTGTTCCAACATGATTTGATTGACTATTTCGTTTCATCGTGAGGGATTATTTCCAAATGGATATCAAAAAATATTATTTTTATCTAAAAAGCTAGGCTAATAAATCTTAATAAAAGGAACAGCTTCTATATTTGTATTTCTATTTTCTATTTCTTCACCACAGTATGGCCCAAGTTCACTGACAACAAAAACAATGTTTTCTTTAAAAAAAAAACACGTTCTATTCTCAAAGTAAACAGTTGTTTTAAGGAAAACGTTTACGTTGTCGATGGAAATTATTTAGAACAAAGACTTCATTAATTTGTTGCTTAATACCAAAATTATTAGCTAAACTACTATTCGAAAAGCGTCGTGTCGTTAAGAATGTCTAAATGTCCAATTTAAATGACTCAGTCCTTTAGTTATAATTTTACAATTCCTTTAGAATCCACGATTTAATTTTAATAAAGTGACGAGTTTCTTGACGAGCCCTGACACTCTTGTAGGTTTAGAGTATAGAAAGGCTGATTTTGTCTCTTAAATAACTTAGATGACCTTAAAACGTAAGGGAAAATGCTCCTCTTGATAAAGCAGAACTAAGGTTTATTATATGACACGTAAATTATTATTTTTTAAACAATTTTTGTTCAAACAGTATTTTAATTTGTAGTTTCGCAAACACATTGCACTCGTGTTAATTAATATAAAATTCTCCGAAGTCAACACAATAATGTTTGTTGTATTTTCAACAGTCACAACCATTATCGTAATTATTCGTAAAACGAAATCCATGAACAGAAAACTGAGGCATAAATAGCCAACAAATTGTAATATACTCGTATCATTTCGTGTACGTACAAGTTCTTAAACAAATTGTTACAAAAAGTTGCATTCAACGTGGTGGCATCTGGTTTGTGTCGAACACAAGTGGAGGTTGGCATTGGCGTCGATATACCTACTTCGCACATGTTCATGGGATTGAGTGCTTTTTAATCGCGACCCACTTCCATTGATTACCATTAGGCTACGAACACACAAATAAAACGCACTTTTTTGGTATAAGTTAAAATATTTTTCAGTTAGGCGTAGCTATACTTATGTGTGTAAATGTATGTACACGCAGATTGTCTTTGTATGACTTTGGTGATTCCTAATGGAGTTTTGTCATCGCCCAATTCCTTCGCATTACGCCACAAACATTTTTGAAGTGATTAAAGCAACCTACTATTTTCACACCAGCGAAGAATGGTTGACGATGCTAAGCCCTTTGAGTGTGTTTACCTGCATTTGTGAATTAAGTAAAAATGGGCCAGCTTAATCTATTACTAAGCATCATCT
>NWSH02000008.1:11247347-11266752 GCA_002382865.2 Heliothis virescens | reverse complement strand
TCGTTATGAAAAGATGGTCACCCATCCACGGACCGACCGCGCCAAGCGTTGCTTAACCTTATGATCGATCGATCCGCGCGGCTTTGACATAGCCACGAGCTCTTCATTAATCTATTACTAAGCGCGTAGGATAAAATCATGTCTAGAGCGAGTCAATCCTATTCATATAACTATATTTTTTTTCGTCTGACTGTACCGATTGTGGCTTGAATTATAGATTTCTTTAAGTTATCTATGAGCGGTCCCAGTTGACGGAAGAAATATATTTAATTTTTAGGGATCCGGCGACTCGGACCGCGGTCCCAGTTAATTGCGGTCCGAGTCGCCGGATACCTCACTCATACCTCAGATCCCGGGCTTACGCATACAAAGACAACGTGCACATGTAATTTACACTTCTCGCATACTCGTTTTCGGTAGCAAAATATTTACCAGTAGGTATCTAACTTTCACATCAGATTTTAGAAGAGATGCAATTTATATATGTTTGTGTTTTATTTCGACCGTGTTCATAAAAGTCAATTAAATTATACTTAATGACTTCTATCAATTGACAAATGTTGACAGTTGTATCGACAGTAAAATGATTGATTAACAGCAAATTATATTTGCTCTAGACTAGACTGATTGAACTTAACTGAGATTATAGAGGTAATATTTTTGGGTCCACAAAGACTAAAAAATCCAGGACATTTCAATTTTCATTTGTGCGCCATTGCATGATAAGCCACGACGTAAACGTTCATGTAACAATAAATTAAGCTTGTTTTCAAAGTTCAGTAGTTAATAGTCAAGTTGCCCGCTGTTTTCCTTCATGTACAACAAAATAAAAACGAAATAATTAGCGAAACTTTCTGTTTTTTAATCGTTTTAATACGAGTTCCTTCATAATGTTTTGTACTGTTTGGCGAACGTTTAAACATTTTAATTAAACCACTTACCAAGTACGAAAAACATTAAGTGGGTACTATACGATCGCGGAGGGTTCTTAAGCGGCATTTTAAAATTCTAACTTCCTATAACCTGGTCCATAACGATATACCTAGTAGTTGAGAGCGTTTGTTACTTTCCCTTGCTAATTTTATTGTAGCTCGTTCAAATTACCTGAAGCCGAAATAGATTCTATTAAACAAAAGCTCTTGTTCTTAACGATAAAATAATTAAGAGGTCTTGTAAATAATATGAAAAAGAAAAGTCTTTCTTTTCTCAGGAGTTTTAGGTTGATTTAATTATGTTTTTGGAGGACTTGGTGCTTTTGATTAGGTCGTACGTTGGCTTGTGTGGGCACTTATCATAGTTTGGGTATCGGACTGCGTGAGTGCGCTATGTGGGGGAATTAGCCGGGAGCTCAGTGTTCGCTGCTAAATATGGTAGGCCTTTACGGAATTGTGGTAATGACCACGCTTGTTCGAGCTGTTCGCAATGTGTTGCTAATCCAGCTCTTATTGAAGCACTGATTTGAGTGTTAGTTCCTAACTATGAAGTTTCTGCTGGAACCGAGTAGTTGTGTGATGTTTTTCATGGATGATATAAATTCATGGATGGTTGGTCATCGTTCTGAAGCTTCGATTGCTCGTTTTTATGAACGACTTGATTGTTAAATATTTGTTTTCTTTATTTATATTTACAACATTCTGATAGAAAAAAAACTTAAACTAAACTAACTAATTGTTAAAGCAATGCTAATGAATGGAATACCTCAATATTAATTATAGCTAATCACAGTTAGTAATAAAATAAAACAATTGTAAATGAAATAATAAACAACGTATGTAAATATATGCCGTCGGGTTCATAAAACTATGATGCAATGAATCGGCGGTAAAGTGCAACTTTTATGTTTTTCAGTTCTAACTTTACGTTTTTATGACACTTTTAAAAGCTTTTATTTAACTTGCAATGTATGTAAATATATATATTTATTAAAAATATAAATATGTCGCAAACTTTATTAAAAAAAAAACCAGGATCGAGGACATGAAACTCAAAAGTATTTTTCTGTATTGCATTCAAAGTACTTATTCAATGAATAATCTTTTTATTTTGATGCAAATTGACTAACAGTTTCAGAACATCCGTGAAAGACTCTTAACGGATTTTTCCATGAAGCTTTTAAAATTGAACCAATAGGTAAATCGTTTTCTCTATATTTTTTTATTCCATTTCAGAATATTTAACCAGCTGTTAAATATTCATTCGAATTGAATCATTAGCTGTTATCTTTCACAGTTGTCGAGTATTCTTTGGCAGAGTACATGACGATACCATGAAAGCAGATTTTTGCCGTTTGGCATAAAATTACGAGATTCTTTAGAGTGTTTGCTTTTTAAACAGCTATTTTGTGTGATTTTTAATAATAATACCAACATTAATAAGTACAGAGCTTATTGATACTAGAGTGTCTAAGGTAGTTCAATGACCAGATGAAACAATTAGCTGAGATGTATATCACAGTAGATACGCGATTATAGCTAGATTTTTTCCGAACACGAAGGATAGATCACTATTCCGTTCAGCTCAGGAACAAAGTCAATGGTCCTTGTATCAGTTACCTGATTGTTTTTGTTTACTTTCTAATTAAAAGCAGAACCTTCCAATTTGTTTGTTTACATCTGTTTTCTGGGGTATAGACAACAGCAGGTCACGGTATCTACCCGAATCTGTCAAATTTTACCATTCAAACATTAACCTACCTCTATTGTGATAAGGTTGAAAATCTATTGCTAAATTTGACAGATTGTGGTAACTTGATTCACTCTAAACATTTTCTGGTTTGAAAAAATATGGAAGAATTACAACGTGATACGCACGTGTAATTAGACAGACATTAATGGTGTTTTGGAAATAAAGGAAAAGGAATTTTGTAAATGTGTATCGTTTCGTGTAGTGAATAAAGTATATTTTGAGTCGCTCTATGTAAAATCTGCGTGCAGCGTCGCGTCGCAACTAAGATTTAAACCAATATTACCAATAGAGGACTTCGAAACACATTCCATTAAATACCCGAACGAACCAAACAGTCAAGACCGAGTAAAGTTGTGTCAGAATCTCGATTGAATCCGGTTGCCTAGCAACCGATGCAGAGTTCACATGTAAACTACACGTCAGTGGCAACGATCTCTAAGTAATTGCTAGTTGGCAATGTACGGACATACTAAGTATCTAACCTTCAACACAAATACTAGAGACTCGTTGTGAAATCAGCCAGCTATCTGTAGGGTTGGCGGTACGAAATTGGTATTTTTTTGGTATTTTTTACGAGTTTTTCACAATACGGCAATTCCAATACGATGCTCCAGATTACAATCTTGATTACCGTTTATTGTAATGGTCTGTGAGGTATATAGGTTACATAATGTGCCTATATAACTTGCTTGAAGTTGGGCTTTTTGAAGGGTCTACGAATAAAAAAAAAAGTCATCGATAAAATTGTTATTATGCAAAACAACTCACAAGTTTAATTTGATTCAATCTATACTTACTTATAACAAATCTGTATTAATAAAAAACTATCAGAGGTTGATTAGGGATCGATACTGATGCCAAAAATGCAATCAGTAGATTTTTTGTCTGTCTGTCTGTATAACCGTTATTGAAACAAAAACTACTCGACAGATTTTAACGAAACTTGGTACAATTATTATTCATACTCCTGAGCTGGTTTACTTTTCATCACGCTACAATCTATAGAAGCAGAGCAGTGAAGGGAAAGATCTTTGATTATGACGACCCGTTGTCGTTGGCATAAGCGACATGTTCCGTGAACGAAGTCGCTGGCAGAAGCCAGTATCTAATAAAAAAAGAAATGGCAGTCTAATAAGTAGTTGCAGTTAAATAATTGTTAATATTTCACTGCTACGCAAATAACTTCCTTTATATTCGTTTCTAAGTAACAAGTCACCAACAAACGGTAGGTTCTATAATAATCATCATAAATATTGCAAAATCTGAATATTAATTTATCTGCCTTGTTGTGGTGAATTGTTTGAACTTTGACTGTCCCTAGGGGCTTAAGCAAGGAAAGGATGTTAATATAGATGATATTACGGTCCTATATAATTAGCCTTCCATGGCTGATTTACAAAAACCGGCCAAGTGCGAGTAGGACTCGCGCACGAAGGTTCCGTACCATTATCTATGAAACAAGAACGTTTCTATTACCTACAACTAGCCAAAATAAAAATATTTTTCGACCGCAAAAAATAACTTTGTATTTCATACAAATATATGGAGTTATAATTTGCGGTTTCACACGTTTATTGTATGGGAACCCCCCTTAATATTTGTTTTATTCTAATTTTTAGTATTTGTTGTTATAGCGGCAACGGAAATACATCATTTGTGAAAATTTCAGCTTTCTAGCTATCACGGTTAATGAGATACAGCGTGGAGACCGACAGACAACGAAATCTTAGTAATAGGGTCCTGTTTTACCCTTTAGGTACGGAACCCTAAAAACGAATATGGCAGCCAGCATTTTACATGTAACTTATATTTAAGTCTTCTTTATTTTTTCTTTGATATTAACAACCCTGAAAAGAAAGTCTTATCCTCCTTACATGCGACATAAAAGTTTTATTTACCATTTTATTCATGTTTAATTTTCTGGCAACCCTGCTAGTCAAGTGAATGTGTCAATAAAAGTCCCGTTTAGTGCTCGATAAATGTCGCGGAGTAGTAAACAAGCAAGTTGTACATTTTATGTGTAATTAACGAGCTTGGCCCCTGGGAGCCATTGGAAATAGACATTTGTGTACTTAGTCACGTGCCTTTCTTTTAAATTTCCCTAGTCTAATGGCCGGTTACAGGTTATAGATAACTATCTGACAGATCATGGCATAGTAAAGTAAACAGAATTAGAAAAAAATCTTTGGCATTATTTGTGAGATAGCTACTTATATAGAACTTTATCTGAATCCGAAAACGTTTAATTTAAATTTTGTTTTGTCTAAGGGAGAGTGACAAGCTTTAATAATTAAAAATGTAGGTAGTACTTTCTTAAGTAGTTGTTAACCTACTTCAAAGTAAGAGGTTTTGTTTTAATTTCGTTGTTGTTCTATCAAGGCCTAGTTTAAAAAAATCTTTGTTATAAAAAATCATCTTAACGGAATAGCACTCATTTATTTATAACATAATTACATGCCACTGTTTGATACCTATTGTATCAGTAAATGATGGCAACATTCGGAATTAAAAAAAAATGATAAAAAAATACCTACTCTTTTTTCATACATCTCTCTTCCAATATTTCTAACACGTTTTTCCGCACGTGTAAATGAATCAATGTGTAAAATAAAAACATGGCCATATAGGTCTACTGTAAAAGTTATTAATTATTTAACAAGTAACAATTTGCTGAATAAATCATTCTGATGTGTCCAGTACATCACATAATGTAGGTGCATTTTCAGTTGCGGCTAAGGTATTCGGTTTTCATTCCAGTTTTTAGAAGTAGTTCCAGTCCGGTGTCAACATCAGTTAGTGGAAATTAGGACATTTACTGACCCGATGGATCGAAATAAACTTCGTATAGAATTTAACAAGAACTAGAATAGGCACAAAGGCGTAGGACTAAAATATTCGGAAAAAATTGCCTATGCGTTATTACCTTTCCAATATTTGTGCACGGACACATACCAGCAGTTGACTCACGGCGACGTGTAGTTTTTTTTGTTTTAAACAAATGTGTGCGAACAATTTCAGTGAAATCTCGTAGTAAAAAAAACACCGTAAAAAGGTATTTTTTGTCTTCACCAGCTACACATCTCACACGAATTTGCATTAGGTTCCTAAATACAGACAACGGCTGGTTAACGTATACCATTCTGTAAAATTTTACCAATCGAACATCTTCCTTCCACTATTTTGATAAGGTTGAAAATCTATCTCAGAAATTTGACAGCTTGTGGTAACTTGATGTGATGATCGTCTGTACATGACCACCGACTTTGCACTCTTTAATAAATATCCCACGCCGGCTAAAGATAGTCAAGTTATAAATGTAAATTCCAAGATACAACGCAAAACAAGCACTTTAAGAGTTGAAAATGAGCAATAGAAAGTTAAAACAAACTTGCGGAGTGGTTCCCTTATTGAGAACAGAACCAGTTGGATCCCGTTTGAGTTCCAAACTTGTGGGGTCTTCACCTAGGGACCTCGGATATTTTGATATCGTAACGAGTAATAATAAGACCTTGACAAAGGTTAATACTTAAGGGAAATAATCATATAAGGGTCGACAAGGGCCATGTTGGATTTGCTAGGATTTGGTCAGTTAAATTAAATTTTTGAATCTGTTACTAGGTAGTTTTGGATTTAATTTATTGATTTTATAGACCAGTTCCAGCTAAAGGAGTTACTGAATAAAAGCATTTTCATTGTTGAATAATTATTTACATAAATGGTAGCGACCTCGCCAGTAAAAAACTTAACTTCAGTTCCGATGTTGAAATCTTGAGACAAGAACTTTTTAAACTGTTCCTCGCATTGGAAAACTAAAGCTTGTATAATATGGTAGAAGTTAACATACTTTGAACTATTGGCAAGAAAATAATACTTCAGATATTTTTTACAATGATATCTTGTTTTTTTGTAATAATTGTTTTATTTTGATTACTCTAGGTACTCGATATGTAGAAAATTGAGGTTAAATGGTATTCAATTTCTGAATCGATATGAAAATTGGAAGTATTTACTCGGAACTTCCATTAGTAATTTACTACATACATCATCGATGATTTCCACATATATCCTTCCCACAGTATATAGTCCTTCTGATCCCACAGTTGGTGTATTTCCAACTCCAAACGGACATGTACTATTGTGCAACATTTCGAGAAAACTTATTGTTCTCACGGGAAATCAGAATGGCTGCATTATCGACTTGCATTGCAACCACTGAATACTAAGACTAGGACAACGGAACGCTATGCAGAAACCAACTACCTACCTACCTAGCTATGTACCTTCGTAGCTGTGTATAAAACGTCTGTTCATATTAAGTTGCCCAGAGTCTAACTGATGTAGTATTATGCTGTACGTATGTATAAGATACGAGCCAAACGCTTATCCTTTCACACACATTGATAAAGTTTTAGCGCGTTTGAATGGCAATGGCTGACATTATCGTAAAAGTCGAAACTTTGTGTTGAAATAGCTTCAGCGAAACATAAGGGGTTCACGTACAATTGCTAAAGTTTCTAATATACTAGGATATCGCCTCTATTGTTCCCATAATATGTCATAAAAATGTCGTGCGATGTAAACTGTTTCCTTCGACTTGGAGACGTGAGTCGCAGTAGGCACATAAATTAAGGAACAAATTCCTTAATCCTGAAGGTGAAGCCGTGGCCGCCAGTCGCACCGAGGGTCTTCCCGCCGATAGAATTACATCGGGATCGAAATACACTTGAACAAGTGCCCAGACGTAAGTTCGACAAAAATTCAAACAATTTAAAAGAACAATTTCACAAGTAGCTATCTACTTTCTAATTTTAGAAATTTCTAATTTATTAAAATCTGGCAAATTTTCATTGATGAGTGCTGCTGCTTCTTTCAATTATGGATAAACTTTTTAAGTGAATCCTCGATTTTGTACCTTACGTTAGGTACCATATTATTTACCAAATTATTATTTTTAGGGAATATGACGTTTACGTAAGCCAATCGTCATAAATTCATTATTATCACAACAGATAAGTTCTTCACCAAAGTTCCCCGTGATAGAAAAGCACCTCCAACATGCGTCAGCGAATATAACGTAATATGAACTAGCCAACAACCAACCCTCCGACTAGTTATCAAATTAACAGCTTACACAAAACTTACTCAGCTTAAGTAATGGCCGATTCATTCTCATGTTCGTATACAAGGAAAAGATTAGGGGTCGGGACTATTTACTGCCCGAGTTTTTCCGACTTCCTCTTACGCCGAGTCAAACATTTTACCGAGTTAAAAGCCTCCGTCTTGGCGGCTAATGTCACAGTAAGTATCAGCCGAGAACGCTGACTTTACTTGTTGTCACATGCACACAAAAGATGAGGTAGAATGTGATTGGTCACCCTTCCTATAACAGTCACAGCAATGTTGATCTAACAGCGTCATTAAAACGAATAAAGATGAAATAAACTCACACAAAACTCCATACAATGAAACAAGATAAAAGCTCGCAGTGCTTTATAAAGAAAACAAACACTGAATAATAGCGCGTATCATATAACGGCGGGCGACATAATGTTATGTTTAACAAACATAATGTAATTACCGTTGATTGTTTACGCTTAATGCAACAATGTGTACAAAGCTCCAGTGAGTGGCGTTAAGCACTTCTCACGTGGTCTAATTAAGTGTTACACTTAGAGTGGTGCCGGGTGAGGGTGCCACTCAATTATTCGCAACTTGATGCGGGATCACGGCGCGGCGGCGGCGCCTACGGAACCCGCTCGGCTCGCTCGCCCGCGCCCGTCTCTCCCACAAATCCGACCGACGCATAGCAAAATTCCACACCGCAATTATGTGGGTTACGCGACACTCAGATGGATTATGTGAAATTAAGCGCAGAACAGTAACTAAGTGAGCATAATTCACGCCATCTCACCGACACGGTGTAAACGTTGCGGCATTATGATGAGCTCCTACCTCGTCTACTTAATGTGCCACAGCATTGGTTTTATTAAATACTTTGTTCAAGTGATTAAACTGAAAATGACCTGAAGCGTTGCAATACGCTTCAGGTCATGCCATGTTTATCAGTTTTTGATTTCGAAATCAAAGTACAATACCTCCGTCTGATATCTTCAATATCAATTAAGTTGATATTATAGAGGGTCGCTTCAATTTCGGTAAATAGGTTTTCTGAAAATGGAAAATGTAAATAATATGAATTATTGAGTATTCAGAAATGACAACCAATTTGTGTTACTATTTTAAAAATGACTCTCAATTTTTTCGCATATATTATGTAAGCTGATTATGGAACTTCAATATGTCATTTGTCACTATGACAACATTAAGTAATATTCGCGAAGCTTTTTGGGGTACAGAAGTGATTTCATAAGACTGAGGTTGTACTGTCAGCCAGCAAAGCTTCTATTCTGACTAAGATGTAATATGAAATTCATTCGTAAGAATAAGTATCTGAAATTGATCTTACAAATAAGTTGCTTTTTTGAAAGGAAACAAGAATTAGTTTTTTTTAGATTATAAGTGTACTAGCTCACATATATTTTTCGCTATAAGAAACGAACTCAATTATATTCATAGGGAAACACAAACATAAAATAACTTTTGCAATCCCCCATGTCAATTCCAGGAGGTGTAGCTTTGAAAAAATGATTTTAAACTTTTAAATGCAGTTATTATTCAAAGGGTATTACTCATTTCGTGTGATATAGTGGACCAGTTTTGAAATTAAGCTTTGACACTGTAGAGATAGGGTTTATTTTCGTTTGGATGGAATTTTGGCGTTGCTATAACACTGTGAGATTACCAGCGTGTCGTTACGATGCTCGTTTAGATATGGCGCATGAAGAATTGCAGATCTAGAAATGACACGACGGCTTTAACTTGGAGTCACGCAGACATTCTATGTCACTACCACTGTCTTACAAGGAATATAATCTTTCAAAATAATATGTTTAGTTAGTAATATTTACTTCGAAAATAATCTACTGAAGCGCCATAATTTTGACGCCGCCTGAACCTGAACTTTGAAACTACGTCTACGAACTAATATTGCTCAGGTTATAAATTATGTATTCAATAATGTTGGAATCTTTCATTCGAACATTTCAATTACAGTCATATTAATTAATTGAATATCGTTATTTTAGTGTGATTATGATTACTAACAAGCGATAAATATCTTTATAGCAGTAGCTTTATAGAAATTATTTGCTTTCGTACTCTTACAAATATTTTGCTCTCTGTGTAAGATAAAATGGTGGCCATTAGGTAGAAAATCTCACAAATGTTTTGGTTCGTTAGCCTTGTCCAAGATCACTTTCAACAGATAAATAATACGAAAAAGTTTTTCGTCGTTATAATAAAACATTAAGCTTCTTGTTACCACTGAAAGATAAGTACCTAGGTAATCTAAATAGGAAAGGTAAACGGCTCATAAATACTTGATTATTAGAACAAAGAAAACGTCGTGAAAGCTAACTCGCTATATATACTCGTATTACTTATGTAGTGAAACAGAACTATGCAGTGGGGGTTGTGAATATCATTTTTTATAAAGTCATTTATTGATTTTAAATAAATAAAAATAACTCTGTCATTAATAGAAAATGGCTTAAATGATGGAAGTATCAATTTTGCCCCCAGCAGTGTCACTTTGACATACATAATTTTAGAACATTGGCCGGCAAAATAATCCAGCTCGTGTGCAGCCGCCTGGGAATCAAAGGACCGAATAAAAGATATATGGCATACATATAGCAAGTGGCTTTCAACCACCAACCAACCTCCGGGTGGGCTCCCTGCTACCCTTGCAACGCGTTCATTCTTTGATCTTTATTATAATAATAAAGTTAGTTCATTTCGCGCCAGTAATGAATATTAATGTTCTCGCTTAAGTCATAAAATAAACTTTATCTGAACAACGCGTCGTCGTAGCTCTGGCACCTCGGCCCTAGTGATAAATTCACAAAGAATAAGCCGAACTCGGTCCGTTTTCAATTATAACCAGAATTCGTATTGTGTACTTTGTAACTTCAATAATATCATGAATTATTTAGGGCGCGCCGTTAATAACAACACGAATTTGTTGTATTGAACATTGTTCCCGGAGCTTCGCACCAGCTGTACGTTATACTGTATTTGTATTATGGCCCTGAAATTCCATGATTTGTAAAATTGTTTGATCTGTAAAATTATTCTATTCGTTGATAGTTTGCGTGATTCTACAGTTTGAATATCAAAACGCAAATGGAAACTTTGTGTTGACTTTGATTGAGGTTCCATTCTGCTGTTACACGAGTTCAGGAGCAATTTGTTGCCCCAACTCATTGTACTTATAGCTCCATTAGTAGCTATGTTTTATCCGCACTTTAAACTGTAAATAAATTCTATATTTATCCGTGTCTATGATCCATATCATTTATTCATCCACACCACTTCTGAATATTACACATGGATTTTAGAGGGCAATAGATTTTTATGCGTGAAATCGAATGACAACCAAATTAGGATATCTACCCTCAGGGTACAGCAAATTCACGACGGTTCTGGCGTAAAATTCCCATCAAACAGTTGCTAGATAAATTTTATACTTGAAGGAGTTTTAGAGGAAAGCTTGAGGAATAGCTTTATATTCATTGTTCTCACAGGGTACCTAATCAGAAACGTTACGATGTAGAACAAGACTTAGGGGAATCAGGGTCGTTTCCTAGCAGAACATAAACATGATACATATCCACGGCTCAACCCCGTTACAACACCTACAGTAAACACCCACTGTTCAACACAATGTTATTTTTCATTTCAGTAATAAGTTATTTTTCTCGTTAAAAAAACACAGAACCGTTTGCAAGGACGAGTAAAAAAATATGAAAATATTGAACCTTACATAATATAAAGCAATCAGGGGAATTACCTGTAAACAGAACCGCGGCTCTGCTTTATTATCGTTGCAGAATTTTTAATGAATGCTACGTTCTGTTGTTTGCTGAGAGGCATGCGGCCGTGACTCACAAGGAGAGTAAGTAAGACTATAAACAAGGGCTAATCTCGTTCTGTGCTCCGTTACGTTTGTTCTCCAAACATGCAGTGTTTGTGCAGACAATAGCTAAGTACAATAATTGTGCATGAAGTGGCTGGGAGAGCCGTGCCTTGTTGGCACAGCGGGCTCTCTAAGCCTTTCCGATGTGTGACTAATGTTTGTGTATGGTAATGAGATGGTAATGACTGGCGCGCTGGTTCGCCTAAACTGGATCATTGAGCGCCCGTTTTCATCACACTCGTCCGGTCAGCGGAGCGCGCAGCGTCGAGTGGTTTGCTAAGACACAGCTTGCACAAGCTTTCTGAATAAACAATGGTGTTCGCTGAATGTGGCGCTGGTGGCTGCCCGCCGCAAACAGCTCCGCCGTGAGATGTATAATTCCGTGCTCACTGAACTTCACTGCAATTGCAGCCTACTGAGGCCGCAACTCTTTCAATCTAGCTTTCTAAAACCTCATCTAAGTAAAGTTCTATTATATATTCTGTAATTCATTCATTCTGTATAAGTGTGCTTAAAAGCTATGTCTAGTAGATTTCAAATTAACGCACTCAGTGGAGAATGCTCTATACAATTAAATAACAATTATAAATAAAGAAAAGTAAATACAATTGTTTCATAAAAGACAACGTATTTGTGATCGAACAGTTTACAAGTCACCAATATTATTGGGAACTCAGGTTAATAGGATTACGAGTAGGTACGAGTAGGTATAAGTTTCACGTCATTAACGAACGCCTCTCAGCTCTAATTAGGCTGTATCGATATAATTGAAGCTCAATCGATTTTATAAATAGCTTCTATTAATTATTCGTTATCCATTTCATGATTAATAGGTAAAATAGATGTTATGTGTTGTCGTTTTGACTGGGAAATCTAACGAGGCATCAAATCATTTTCAGTTGAAAGTTCTTGGTCATTAACCCGAATCCATTGCTTATTTAGGCACCGAATAATTAGTAAGCGGCGCTTTAATTGAACGTGTACTTACGATCAAACTCGTGTCTTTTGAGAGTCCTACTGTGGACGCAGCTCATCACATCGAGTTATTGACTTGTACATATTTACGTAAACATTATAAAACATTATTGGGATGTTATTATATCTACACTTAATAACCACATTATTTTAAGAAGACTGCAAATAAACTTTCAACTTCTTAAAGTTTCTATCTATAGGCACTAATATTATAAAGCTAAAGGGTTTGTTTGTTTGAACGCGCTAATCTCAGGAATTACAGGTCCGATTTGAAAAATTCTTTCAGTGTTAGATAGTCCATTTATCGAGGAAGGAAGGTAGTTCGTGAAACCGCTGGCAGAAGCTAGTTTAATTATAAAGAAAGAAAAGGTTTATTTATTAACAGTAGGTCTTTTGCAAGTTCCATACCAGTGCGAAGTAGCGAGATAAATCGCAAAAAGCTTGCTGAAGTAAACTCAATTTCAAGGAGATGTTGGCTATGTTCTCCTGAAACGTCAACTTGTTTCATTGTATTGCATTGTTTGTATGACTGCAATCAGTAAAAATATTATATTTAATTTTTACCTTAATTTATTAGAAACTTGGGAAGTTTCGTATTACAGGCAATTGTAATTAAAACAAACGATCGAGTTAAATAATAAATTTAGTTATTACTTTGTTGATTTCCAAACCAAAAAGTAAGAAACCATAAATATTTAATTAATAAACTTAATTCGTTTGCGAGAAAATTTGATACGGGGAAACAATAAAATAGCTTCTTTGTAAAATACGAATGTTTCTGGTCAATTTATTGGATCTGTTTAAAAGTTATTTCAAGGAATAGATAAATAGTATTGTTGAAGAGGTGGTTAGTACAGACGACAGCAGGTCAACGTATACCAATCTGACAAATTTTCCCAATCGAACATCAACCTTCCTCCATTGTGATAAGGTTGAAAATCTATTGTAGAAATTGGACAGATTGTGGGAACTTGATGTGCTGTTGTCTGTACATAGGTATTATTCAAAGAACGGATTGTTTATTCCCACTTCGAAGGGAGAAGTAATCCATCTGCTGACGTTTACCTCGTGTTTACTTTACGTGTTTATTTATACATTGTTATAAGAGGCTTATTAAGGGGTTCGAAGGATAGAAAGAAATGAGACGCTTTATTAATATGAATTTGTTATAGATAGTAACCTGCCTCTGAAAATAAAAAGAGATGTATAGAGAGTATTTAGAATTAGATAATTTTATTTAACCTAAGTTACACCTAATATAGTTACCTGAAAAACTGCAGTGAGTTTAGACCCCTTCACGATCATCATCTGCCTAGCCATTTCTCATCTACGTTGGGGTCGGCTTCCAGTCTAATTGGATGCAGCTGAGAACCAGTGTTTTACATGGAGCGACTACCTGTCTGACCTCCACAACCCAGTTACCCGGGCAACCTGGCACCCCTTGGTAAGAATGGATTTGAAAAGTTAATATTCACCTAAAATAGAAAAATATTTGAGACTCTCTACAGCAAAATCAGATCCAAAGGTTGAAGTGACTAGATGATTGGGCATTGCTTCAAAGAGTTCGGTAGGCGTAGTCTGTGATAGGTACATAATCAGAACTGTGATCAGTACGGTCAAACCACGCGAAACCAAAGATTTCCAGTACGGTCGGCAAAATAAACTAACATGAAATATATTTTCATTTTATTACAAAGATGATTTACATTCAGTTTCAGGGACTAAGGGATAGATAAAATCTTGAATGTGCTTCACAGATGTAAGATCTTATATATATGTTGTGGTCCAAATGATAAATTAGGGATTATAAATAATGCCCGGTCATTATGAAAAATACCCAATCTGGGAGAGCAATTTAATAATCATCATTCAAATAATCAAATTGACCGGGCATTCTACATATTTTACATCACCCTTTGGGCAGAGTAATTAGTACAAACAAAAATCAGTTGTTTTTCATTTTTATTGTTACTTAAAACAAACTAAATGTTTAACAATTTAAGTAATGTCTTATTATTGGTTTGTGTTTAAACGCCATCCAAAAAAGTACCTATTTTATTCGGAAGGCACGATAAACTGGTGGGTCCGGCTGTCATTTTGAACATCTTTGACAGTCGTTAGCGGTAGTCAGAAGCCAGAAAGTCTGACAACCAGTCTTTACTAAGGGGTGCCAGTTGCCCGGGTAACTGGGTTGTGGAGGCAGACAGGAGTCGCTCCATGTTAAAAACACTGGTCTCAGCTGGCATCCAATTAGACTGGAAGCCGACCCAACGTAGATGAGAAATGGCTAGGCAGATGATGATCGTGAGGGGGTCTAAACTCACTGCAGTTTTTCAGGTAACTATATTAGGTGAACTTAGGTTAAATAAAATTATCTAATTCTAAATACTCTCTTATACATCTCTTTTATTTTCAGAGGCAGGTTACTATCTATAACAAATCATATTATAAAAGCGTCTCATTTCTTTCTATCCTTCGAACCCCTTAATAAGCCTTCTTATAACAATGTATAAATAAACACGTAAAGTAAACACGAGGTAAACGTCAGCAGATGAGTTACTCTCCCTTCGAGTGGGAATAAACAATCCGTTCTTTGAATAATACCTATGTACAGACAACAGCACATCAAGTTCCCACAATCTGTCCAATTTCTACAATAGATTTTCAACCTTATCACAATGGAGGAAGGTTGATGTTTCGATTGGGAAAATTTGTCAGATTGGTATACGTTGACCTGCTGTCTCGTCTGTACTAACCACCTCTTCAACAATACTATTTATCTATTCCTTGAAATAACTTTTTAAAACAGATCCAATTAAATTGACCAGAAACATTCGTATTTACAAAGAAGCTATTTTATTGTTTCCCCGTATCAAATTTTCTCGCAAACGAATTAAGTTTATTAATTAAATATTTATGGTTTCTTACTTTTTGTTTGGAAATCAACAAAGTAATAACTAAATTTATTATTTAAACTCGATCGTTTGTTAATTACAATTGCCTGTAATACGAAACTTCCCAAGTTTCTAATAAATTAAGGTAAAAATTAAATATAATATTTTTACTGATTTGCAGTCATACAAACAATGCAATACAATGAAACAAGTTGACGTTTCAGTGAGAACATAGCCAACATCTCCTTGAAATTGAGTTTACTTCAGCAAGCTTTTTGCGATTTATTCGCTACTTCGCACTGGTATGAACTTGCCAAAAGACCTACTGCTTAATAAATAAACCTTTCTTCTTTATAATTAAACTAGCTTCTGCCCAGCGGTTTCACGAACTACCTTTCCTTCCTCGATAAATGGACTATCTAACACTGAAAGAATTTTTCAAATCGGACCTGTAATTCCTGAGATTTAGCGCGTTCAAACAAACAAACCCTTTAGCTTTAAATATTAGTGCCTATAGATAGAAACTTTAAGAAGTTGAAAGTTTATTTGCAGTCTTCTTAAAATAATGTGGTTATTAAGTGTAGATATAATAACATCCAATAATTGTTTTATAATGTTTACGTAAATATGTACAAGTCAATAACTCGATGTGATGAGCTGCGTCCACAGTAGGACTCTCAAAAGACACGAGTTTGATCGTAAGTACACGTTCAATTAAAGCGCCGCTTACTAATTATTCGGTGCCTAAATAAGCAATGGATTCGGTTAATGACCAAGACTTTCAACTGAAAATGATTTGATGCCTCGTTAGATTCCCAGTCAAAACGACAACACATAACATCTATTTACCTTTAATCATGAAATGGATAACGAATAATTAATAGAAGCTATTATAAAAATCGATTTGAGCTTCAATTATATCGATACAGCCTAATTAGAGCTGAGAGGCGTTCGTTATGACGTGAAACTTATACCTACTCGTACCTACTCGTAATCCTATTAACCTGAGTTCCCAATAATATTGGTGACTTGTAAACCTGTTCGATACAAATACGTTGTCTTTTATGAAACAATTGTATTTACTTTTCTTTATTTTATAATTGTTATTTAATTGTATAGAGCATTCTCCACTGAGTGCGTTAATTTGAAATCTACTAGACATAGCTTTTTAAGCACACTTATACAGAATGAATGAATTACAGAATATATAATAGAACTTTACTTAGATGAGGTTTTAAAGCTAGATTGAAAGAGTTTGCGGCCTCAGTAGGCTGCAATTGCAGTGAAGTTCAGTGAGCACGGAATTATACATCTCACGGCGGAGCTGTTTGCGGCGGGCAGCCACCCAGCCCACATTCAGCGAACACCATTGTTTATTCAGAAAGCTTGTGGCCAAGCTGTGTCCTAGCAAACCACTCGACGCTGCGGCGCTCCGCTGACCGGACGAGTGTGATGAAACGGGCGCTCAATGATCCAGTTTAGGCGAACCACGCGCCAGTCATTACCATCTCATTACCATACACAAACATTAGTCACACATCGGAAAGGCTTAGAGAGCCCGCTGTGCCAACAAGGCACGGCTCTCCAGCCACTTCATGCACAATTAGTGTACTTAGCTATTGTCTGCACAACTGCATGTTCTGTTGAGAACACAACGTGGGAGCACAGAACGAGATTAGCCCTTGTTTATAGTCTTACTTACTCTCCTTTGTGAGTCACGGCCGCATGCCTCTCAGCAACAACAGAACGTAGCATTCATTAAAAATTCTGCAACGATAATTAAGCAGAGCCGCGTTCTGTTTACAGGTAATTCCCCTGATTGCTTTATATATTATGTAAGGTTTCAATATTTTCATATTTTTTTACTCGTCCTTGCAAACGGTTCTGTGTTTTTTAACGAGAAAAAAACTTATTACTGAAATGAAAAATAACATTGTGTTGATTGAACAGTGGGTGTTTACTGTAGTGTGTGTAACGGGGTTGAGCCGTGGATATATATCATGTTTATGTTCTGCTAGGAAACGACCCTGATTCCCCTAAGTCTTGTTCTACATCGTAACGTTCTCTGATTAGGTACCTGTGAGAACAATGAATATAAAGCTATTCCTCAAGCTTTCCTCTAAAACTCCTTCAAGTATAAAATTTATCTAGCAACTGTTTGATGGGGAATTTTACGCCAAGAACCGTCGTGAATTTGCTTGACGCCTGAGGTAGATATCCCTAATTTGGTTGTCATTCGATTTCACGCATAAAATCTATTGCCCTCTAAATCCATGTGTAAATATTCAAGTGTCGGTGTTGGATAGAATTATGATATAGGATCATAGTACAGGATAATATAGAATTTATTTACAGTTTAAAGTGCGGATAAAACATAGCTACTAATGGAGCTATTAAGTACAATGAGTTGGTGGCACACAATGCTCCTGAACTCGTGTAACAGCAGAATGGAACCTCAATCAAAGTCAACACAAAGTTTCCATTTGCGTTTTGATATTCAAACTGTAGAAATCACGCAAACTATCACGAATAGAATAATTTTACAGATCAAACAATTTTACAAATCATGGAATTTCAGGGCCATAATACAAATACAGTATGAACGTACAGCTGGTGCGAAGCTCCGGAACAATGTTCAATACAACAAATCGTGTTGTTATTAACGGCGCGGCCTAAATAATTCATGTATTATTGAAGTTACAAAGTACACAATACGAATTCTGTTATATGTGAAAACGGACCGGAGTTCGCGCTTATTCTTTGTGAATTTATCACTAGGGCCGAGGTGCCAGAGCTACGACGACGCGTTGTTCAGATAAAGTTTATTTTATGACTTAAGCGAGAAACATTAATATTCATTACTGGCGCGAAATGAAACTAACTTTATTTATTATAATAAAGATCAAAGAATGAACGCGTTGCAAGGGTAGCAGGGAGCCCACCCGGAGGTTGGTTGGTGGTTGAAAGCCACTTGGCTATATGTATGCCATAATATCTTTATTCGGTCTTTGATTCCCAGGCGGCCTGCACACGAGCTGGATTATTTTGCCGGCCAATGTTCTCTAAAATTATGTATGTCAAAGTGACACTGCTGGGGGGCAAAATTGATACTTCCATCATTTTAAGCCATTTCTATTAATGACAGAGTTATTTTTATTTATTTAAAATCCAATAAATGACTTTATAAAAACATGATATTCAACAACCCCCACTGCATAGTTCTGTTTCACTACATAAGTAATACGAGTATATATAGCGAGTTAGCTTTCACGTCTCTTTGTTCTAATAATCAAGTATTATGCAGCCGTTTATCCATTTCCTATTTAGATTACCATAGGTACTTATCTTTCAGTGGTAACAAGAAGCTTAATGTTTTATTATAACGACGAAAAACTTTTTCGTATTATTTATCTGTTGAAAGTGATCTTGGACAAGGCTAACGAACCAAAACATTTTTTCTACCCTAATGGCCACCATTTTATCTTACACAGAGAGCAAAATATTGTAAGAGTACGAAAGCAAATAATTTCTATAAAGCTAACTGCTATAAAGATATTTATCGCTTGTTAGTAATCATAATCACACTAAAATAACGATATTCAATTAATTATTTACTATTGAAAATGTTCGAATGAAAGATTCCAACATTATTGAATAAATTAATTATAACTCCGAGCAATATTAGTTTCGTAGACTGTAGTTTCAAAGTCAGGTTCAGGCGGCGTCAAAATTATGGCGCTTCACTAGTTATTTTCGAGTAAATATTACTAACTAAACATATTATTTTTGAAAGATTATATTCCTTGTAAGCAGT
>NWSH02000008.1:11235653-11247322 GCA_002382865.2 Heliothis virescens | reverse complement strand
ACATGGAAGAACTCGTTATGACAAGATGGTCACCCATCCACAGACTGACCGCGCCAAGCGTTGCTTAATCTTATGATCGATCGATCCGCGCGGCTTTGACTTAGCCACGAGCTCCTCACGATACACCTTCCTAAATTTTGTCTACTGTTTGTCTTCTTACGATTGGTGCATTACCGCAGCATAGTTGTGTTTCAGGTTGTATACTCACGTACGGTATATTACGTAATTACAAGCACCCGGGAGGTTTCATCTTGTCTCTGTGAAGTTAACGCCTTGACTTTGTTATTGCAGTTGCCGTGGCCGTCCGTATTTTGCTATACAAATTAATTGAAAAACGGATAATATGTACTGTTTGTTAACACATATATTTTCTTATAAAATACAAAAGCTATGTATTTGTAGGTCACACGGCGCAGATCAGGTTGGTCCTAAAGTCCCAACTTCAACTGGTTCGCTACCCTGCGATACATGCCTACTAGGGACACGAAGCCGATACATAATACCCATATAATCTATACGTTTCTTTGTTACTTGAGCGGGGTAATACGTGAAGCAAATACCTATATATTTTTTGCAACTTAATAAATCAATTATCACTTAATAAATAAAACAAAAAAAAGGTATATTTTTGTTATAAAACCGTTTAGGTTTCAAATGGTTTATTATAGTCGAAATAAAGCGTTGAAACCTTAAGGTATTCCTGATACGACGGAATCGTACGTACCTAAGTAGTTTTATTTTTATCTAAAAGTGTCAAGTGACAATGTGATTTTGAGGTTGCAAGATACATTCTGAAACCGGGTTCCACTAAGCCGAGATAACGCCGGGTAAAAAGGGATGAACCATAAATAAACAACTTACGTTACGTAGGCATTCCATATTTTTCTTTAAATCAAATTTGCCCGGGGTGTCGAAGTGGCAAAATGCTGTTTCCATTCCGCCCAAAATATGATCTAATAGAACGGGGGAATCGATGTTTCCAACACTGATTTATACTCATTGAAAATATATGAATTGAAATATGTATGGAGTGCAAGCGATTGGATCGTTTATGAATATATAAATTGTTCGTGGTAACTATATTTATTGTTTCATTGACGCCGCGGTTTTTCGATAGGAAAATTAATAGCGGTGACGCGGCCTACCACATTTTACCGGTATCCAATCAGTCTCTCTGGATTTTGCGACGTAAATTGTTTTTAACTCTTAAATTCATTGGTTTTGAACGTCAATCTTATAAGCCTCATACTTTGACAGTTTTGGAACAGTGTGAATTTGATGATAGAATACCTACTAACTGTCGTAGTATCCTAGATTGTGCAAATGTATGGATAGTGTAGGGTGTTTTGTAAATAATATAAGATACATAAGAAACAATACTGATGCTGTATTTTTTCTTTTTATTTTGTAATGATGAAATGTGGAAATTAATAAATGAAAATAACAGGTGCATATTACCTACTGTATTTAACATACTGAAAGCTTTTAAGCAAAAGCTACTGTTTACGAAATTCAGAGTATTTTTATGTACCTACTTTAATAAAAGATTCTTAATACGAATTTCAAGATATGTGTATACAACAGCTTTAATCAGAATAAAATAATGAGGAGTAATTATTTTCGATTTTTTTTTGTATAGATGATACAAAAAAAATTTCATTTATTCAAGAGACTTTGTTTATTAACTCGTATAGTCTGACAGATTGGAAAACAGTATTTGCTCTGGAGAGACAAAATATCGACCTTAATGAATTGTGGTGTTGGCGTAAAAGATAGTAACTTATAAAAATATGCCAGCCAGCAACTATACATCTATAATGGCATACTTACTATACAGAACGAGTCGTTTAAAGCCGCATACTTGATATCCGTAGTGATATCAGAGCCCGAACAAACTATGAGCCGACAAAAAGTTTGCACTCAACGCCACTTCGAACCTTTACAATAAAATATAGGTAAGCATGGAAAACATATGGCAAACATTTTCCCTAAATTTAACTCAGAATGGATTACCTCCACAACATACCGAGTGCAAGTATAAATATTTATAGATAATACAATTATTCTGTGCTTGCTACAGTTCCAGATTCCAACGAATAACAAACAGTACTACAATCAATTGGTATTCAAATTACGTATAAACTTCTCGTACACATGTTATTCTACTGAGTAAATTATACAGTGCAGTTATGTTTACACTGTCATGGTTGACTTAGAACAGGCTTACATACAGCCTCAGTGGTATATTTACTCGCAGCTCGCTTTGATTGCATACACACTTTCTAATGGTAGCAGGAAGTAACACATTACTATTGTTTCCTTTTTTATTATTATTCGTTCAAACTGTAAAATGGCTATTAATATCAATTATAAAAGTTAGACCACTTTATTGCTTGTTGAACGTCGTTCGTGCGAGTTTTTATGAAAAAAAAGTAATATATTATTTAAGTTTCAAGTTATGACTAGCGTGATTAGGTTAAGTATTCTTAAATGTGCGTTTAGTAAACAGATTGTGTCAATTAACTTTGCGTTCCTGAACTTAGCCGTTTGACTCTCTCAGCATTTGTTCGTACCTATCTTGTCGAGAAGCTTTGCTTGTCTGAAAGTGGTTGCTATTGAATAAACAATAATTAACAAAACAATAGTGCGCCAAGTTAATTGACGCTAACTGTATTATGGACTTAGTACATTCTTTATTTTCTGTTCCGGGGGTATATTCTTCATATTTCAAAGTGGGACCCTCATAGCTCATTCATCTTTTATTAGCCATTTTATAAATAAGCCTGATCTATAACCACTTCGCATACACATGAGCATTCTAGCATTCATGTTTACCAAATGACCAGATGCAATATGCTCGCATAAACAATGCATTCAGCTGCTCTGATAACAATAAGTTTTCAAGAATAATAAAATTCATACCGGTTGCATTCAAAACGGGGCACGTACAGTAACGTACGGTCCAATTTTGGCGCACAATTTACCTGCAGATGCAACAAACACAAAGAGGCTATATTTTCGCGGAGGAGAGAGGGGAGGGACGGAGGGCAGCGGCGTGTGCCGGCTCGGATTACGGCGGCCATCTGCCGGCGACACCGAACAATCAAGCTAACGAGGCGCGCTCGCGACACCGGATTAAAGCCTAATGCCGCTGCGAACAATACCGTCGACGCCCTTTATCAGTTACACTTAGACGCTAACAGATCGCTCGTGTCGCGACAATGGCCCTTCTTGTTTATGGCTAATCCTAAGTGGATTACTCGCGGCCCGCAGTAACGCGACGCAAGACAATCGTCACGCAGTAGTTCAGCTCCATAAAAAGAAATGAGCTCCGCGAGACTCCGAATTCGATATTCGTGTAGCTTACGAACAAGAACTTTCGAAATTAATGGGATTAGACAATACTGTGATAATGTTAGAGTGGTACAACTTTATGGCAATGCTATCATTTAGTCGTGTGTTGTGTCACGCGTTTAAATTGTCTCCATTGCTTACACGCGGCACAGCAGTACGCAGCCAACGATATGAAACCGCATGAAATGAATGTCGCTTCGCTATGAAAACGAGTTTGTCGATCGCAATATCGTTTGCTCACTCGTGGCTCGTTGTTCATAACGACACAATGTGTACGCACTTATTAAACTGTAGCAAGCCATAACGGTTTCGCCTTCAATTTTTGGTTGATGTTGATCCAATTTTGTATCCTTGGAAATTTTGTTGGAAGCCGTCCAATTGTGGTTTCATGATACAAACATTTTATTGGTATTCCACACGATGTTTAGTAGTTTAAAAGTAATTTAGTTTTGGATATTTAGTGTTTGTTTTAGGTTCAGTGACCTAACGTGTTTTACCTTCTGCGGTTTGCCTGGCGCGGGCGGCAAGGTGACGCGTCAAGAAGCGCGCACAGTGACGGATCGCCACTCGCTTGTTTATTCAATAGTTTCCGTCTCAGGCGAGGCTCAGCGATAATCGCAGATCCTTTTCAGCGCTTTGTTTTGTCTCCGATGATTACGGGCCAGTCGTAATCGAGTGTTTACTGTATCGAACTGATGACGAAGTGTTTACGTTACTTTTCTTGTTGATTACGCTGTACTTACTGTCTTTACACGTACCTATCGTGATTCGTGGAAGACATTCAGAGTTGTATAAAGATTTTTTTAAAGTTCGTTTTGCTAATATAAATTGTTATCTACGCTAAACATATTTTTATAATATACGCAAGCATGTCTAGCAGCAAAATTAAATTTCAAAATTGCTTCTGTTTTGAAGACGGCTGCCACAGCTGGCGGTAACCACGCCTCAGTAAAGAATGCGGCGACTTGAGGATACCAAGCTTAGTTTATTTATTCCCATTGTTGTTCCACTCCCGCCTTAGCAAAGTTTTAAATTAAGGAGATAGTTATTGCTGATAAATCTGGAAGTGTTGCTCTTAGCCGTACTGCGGGAGCAAAGTACAGACACAGATAATGTACGCGGTATTATCCCCCTGCTTTTATCGCTATTGTTTCAAAGTCTCAGTACCGAGCCTAGTGACTTTCCCTTTTTGAAGTATCGATTATTTGAACATACTTGCCTACTAGCCTTTTGGTTTAAGTCTTAAGAGGTATTTAATTCTCAGCGTTCCTATTAAAATAGCATTCCTATAAAATTGTAAACGGATTTAATAAAGGACACAGAAGACAAGGCTTCCTTAGTGACAAATTAAAAATGTTGGCGAGATTAGTTCTGACTCGGGTGACGGGCCTCTGAATGGGGACGGAATTCAATGAATAGCTTCCCGACTCTCACTAAAGTGGCCAATCTCTGCCAAGATTACGTCACATTAAGGGCCTTTCTCACAATCCTCCCCTTCAAATGACGTACTCACCGTTGACCACTACTTAACCCTATTATTGTTGAACATTTCCCGATTCTTAATGTGTGCTGAGACCACTCGATGTCAATTCTGTCCCCAATAATATTTTATCATCAAAGAAGATATAGCTGATAAATGTATTTATCGTGATTTTTCCGGTAGCGATCGTATATTCTGGAAGTGCATCGCGCAATATTTCCCACTTATCGCCGGGACAACGAAACAATCCACGATAGATCAGCGGAGCGCGCCGACCACTTGTCAACGCATCGCGGCGCCGCACAGTGGGGCGCTCAAACTAAGCGTTTGTGCCAAAAGTACGTGACCTTCATGTATATCAATCCGAGCGTGATTTATACAGGAGGGATCTGTAAAATATGATATAAAATAAACATTGACAACCAAAACGATGAAATACGACGCAGCGTTGTGATTTAAGGGCGCATTTCACGAGATTTTATGGCGCTATAAAATCAGTTCGCGCTCTGGTCTCGCCTCACCAAAGAGCGCACGTACTGCACAGATTTGACAAAACAGACGACGGACATTTATTTGTTCGCTAGTTTTTTTGCAAGTTTTATGGACTGGTGCCAAGTTTATGGTCCACGGACAGCGCGGCAACGGGCGAACGCTTTGACAGTGTCAAATTGAGAGACACGGTTTGATTTGTCTCCACACTCCTTGTTCACATCTCCTGAGCAAATATAGATAAAAGGTAATTCGTCGGATTTGATGATGTGTGCCATTTAGCAATCAATTATCTGGTTACCCAGGAAGATTAATGCCTCTCTGAACAATCCCTAACCTTGATTACCCCAGACTTGATCTACCAACAGTTTTAGGCTTAAATCCTGAGGCCTAAAATAATGGAGAATCTATCTACTAAGTTGAACGATAGCTGTTTGTTTAATGTACACCACAATTTATTTACTGGGTACATCAGCGAGCCTGGGATGGAACAATATATATTTTGTTCTACTCATCTAATAAATTATGTATAGACCTAGAGAACCTCGGCCGCTTTTTAGAAGTCTAGCCATCTGTCTATTTTTTACGGTAGACGGGTTCCATTTGTTATTTTATCACATTGATAGTAAAACTCTCTTAAGCATAATATATTCATAATTTTGTTAGATAAGCTCATATTTTAACATAATTTTGTAATATTTTGTTCATAAGCTAATATGTTACTTAACTTGTGTATGAATAAATAAACTTGCTTGTCAAACTATTAAAGGTTTTTAGTTAGCGAATCACGCAAATACAAATGAAATCGTCTCATTCGTGCTTTAAAGAATGTGTGCAAATAAAAAGAAAATTAACCAGATATTTATTTTGTCTTAGGAACTTTAATAGCTTAAATACAAGGTTTCACCTGCATTTTTAAAATTAAAAATATTAAGTCAAAGCTTAGTATATTTTAATAAAAATATTACCTTTCTACGACCTATAAGATAAGCTTGATTACAAATGCACGGTAAGTTTGAAAATCTAATGAATGAATATGCGGAACTACGGCAAAACTTTTAATTCTCCTAGGTATCGAGTATCGCGCTAGAAGTTTTAGTTAGGATGCTCCTGCAAGTCATTTAATTAATCTAGGCCTACAATTAATAACTTGAAAAAATCCTGGAAATAATAATTATAAAATTCGAAGTAAAAATAACAGCAATAGAGTATATTTTTTGATATATCAATTTTATGTTACTTTCCTAGAGCCATTACAGTACAGTTTGCAATATTTAAGTACCTAAGACTACTATAAAAATCATAACGCTTCTTGGTCATAGTTATATTTCGAAACCTGAAGCTACCAATTTCATGCATCACTTCTATGAAACAACCAAATTAAACTCGAGAAACGAAGAGGACTTTGCACTCAGAGATATAACTTTTAATTTTTAAACCTATTCAAACATAATATAAACAAAAAATATATAATTTCAAGCCTAGAATAATTAGCGGAAAATTATCGTTGAATATCAAAGAAAGGAGTATTTTCGCAATAATATTACCTTGATGCCGTCTCTCTGATCATTCTTAGTTAGTTGGCTGACGTGTCCCTTATATTTTGGTGATACATCACTGTTTCGTACATTTGTACGGTTCCTTAATTTTATGTCGTAGGCGGGTTTTTATCTGATGTTGCAGTGTATTGTGTCTCTGCTCTCAAGGTATTTCATGTAGGAATTTATTATTGCCGAATATTTCGAATTTTAATTGATTTTTAAGTAGGAAATGATTTGTGAATCCTACTTTCACATAGTTTCAAGACATTATTAAAACTGTGTTCAGATCTTTAATACCTAAAAATTAAGTACTTTTTATGCGTTATTTTATAAAAAACTTCTAAATTGTAGCGATTGGCGAAGCGACTCAAATAATAGGGTACAATTTTACGTGGAGCCATTTGTGTAGACATTACGAAAGTATTTTTCCCCTAGCCTTGTAAGTCGTAGAACGCTTTAGCGCCGCTGCCTCCACGCGATAACAAACGTTTCATCAGGTGACACTGACATCTCAGATGTCTATCTTCACGACAACCAGACCTAGACGTTTTATTTCGAAGGTCACGAACCTACAAAGTAACCAAGGTAACTTTCTAGGTAGACCAATTTAAAATTTTCTTCAATAAACCAGTCTAATAATAAAGTTTCTTCGTCACAGTCAATTTTATTTTAATTAATACATATTTTGAATTCAATAACTCGATACTATGAAGGGCCTGGGTACTACAAATTTTGTTCGATACCCGAAAATAACTTCGAAAATTCTAAAAGGATTGTATTTTTTTAATCCATCTCACCTAAGGGGTGCCTGATTTGAAAATTACGATTTTGATGAATCGATTTTTTGATGTCTACAAAAAAATAAAATTTATTTGAATTTGTGAGCGTTTGCAAGTTAACGTTTTCCATAACAAATAAAATGACACCGCAACTATTAGATTTTTCACAAAGTGTTTGTATGTAGATCTAAGTATGTTTGAAAAACGCCTACGTTTTGCATTCGCACGACGGATAGGGGCCTCTACTTATGAATAAATGGATACTTTACAGTTGTGCGGTGCGTGTGGGCTTTTTTGATTCCTTAACAAAATGGTACAATGGAACCCTTATGGTTACTGAGACCTTATTCTGCCCCCGCTCAGCTAAACGATCGCCTTTATGCCACAACTTGTATGTGATGTTAAGATACATTTTCAATTGGATAATTATCTTGGCTGTCCAAAACTTCATGTGAATGAAATTAGTTGCACTTAAATCTTGCAATAGCTACACCATTGTCAAGTTTTAAACCGTGGTTAAACATAAATGGTTATAAATATAAAGCTGACGTCATTTTATTAGCTCCTAAACCACAATCTCTTACCATAGCGGGCGAAATGAAACACGACCATGTACATACTTAAGAGAACAAAGAAGTAACACTGGGAGACAACTGAGTCATAAAGGCCATTGTCTCCAAATTGCCGTAGGATTATAAAAATCGTAATGGGATTATTGTTTAGTGGGCGACAACGTGACGACGACGCGACGGACACGGTCTGAACATTTCAATTACTGCACGCATTGTTTGATGGGAGCGTGCGCTTGTTTATCGAACTCGGCTGACTCTGATGAGAGACCCCACAAAATGGTTAATCCTGCACTACAGTGTAACAGACGCGGTTGCGATACGTTGCTGACTTATGTGAGCGCACTACATCGTATTAAGCTTCGTTCATGTGCAATTGTGGAGAGAGCATCCTTTATTTTATGATACACTAGCTGTCAGAACGAGCGTATTATACGCCAGAAGGGATTAGAGAACTGATTTATTATATTAAGAATTCGTCGTAAATAAATAATTCTTATCTAAACAATATTTTTATCAAGATTAATGATTTTGCAGCCACGAGTTTATCTAACTTTTACGAATTATCTAAAATCTCCTTAAACGCTAATTATTGGACACTTTAGAACTACTGTTACAGTCCTAAAGGCCAATGACGCTAAATTAGATCACAGAGAGCAAGCGAAATAGGTTAAATGGATTTTACGGCAATTTAACATTCACTATACAATAAACAGAAGACGGCGTAAATACAAAATGTCAACTCAACGGAGTAACGAAGTAAATTATAAAAATTGCTTGTATTTCTCTTGTCTTAGATAGCGGGCGAAGATTTTTTTAAATATTAACCCTCCTTGATTCTCGGAAACGATAAATAGTAGGAATCTTTGTTTTTGCTAAGACATTGTTTGTTTTGGCTGGGGATTTTATAAAAAAAATGGGACCATTACTCTGGCGTTGAAAAATAACAGTGTCATGGTAGGTAAATCTCGTGAATATGTTTTGGGATGGGAGATGGTTATTTAATAAGTTGTTTTTGTCAGATGTTGGTGTCGGAGAGCAATTTTATAACCGTGTTGTTTAGACAGTGTGTGCGTGATATACGATGTGCTTCTTGGAACAATGTCGAGTGGCCTGCTAGACTTTATTAGGACACGCTAGGAGAGCTGTCGCGCTCGCAATAAAAGTGCACGACACGATATAATGTAATTGTAAAGCTCTATTATAAATCTACACTGTGTTTTACAATAGTAGGTAGGTATACTCTATTCGTTTTAATTCTTTACGGGCTCTACAGAGTTTTCAAAATCACTAAACCTTTTAATATCTGAGTTCAAGAGAGGTAGTGCTGATTCCGGGTATGTTATGTTGAAATGTTGTACTTGAAAATGAACGAGCTCTTTGCTGCAGATTCAGAGAAAATCTTGAAATCCAGAAATTGATATAAAACCAAATACTTAACTGTGATGTGTAGGTACCTACGCAAATAGTAGGACTGATCTTCTCACCCGTGGCCAGGGATGCTCAACTCGGGGTAATGTTACCGTCTACGATCTCTGAATTGTGTTAAAACCCTTTGGATAGTCGCAATATATTTTTTCTAAACTGCTTCCGAGGGTGTTTTGATAGGATTTAGCTTTTACATTCGTATAGAAAAACATTCAATGCTTTTGTTCTGATTAATTCCTTGCATGCGTTGGATAAAAATAAATTTATATTCTCGTGTTTTAAATACATACATAAATTTGTTACGTGTGACCACATTAATAATATTAGCCAGTCGCAGGTATTTTTGTCATTGCGTTTCAGTAGGTCCTTACCAAACTGTCAAGTATTTTTAACAGGCAGATAGTAAAGTTTTGACTGCTACAAGATATTACTGAGGAAACAAAAGGGAAGCCTATTTCACATCGGTCGTGGGGGCAATATTATAAAACCAACAAAAAAAATATTAATTTAGAATCACATGACCTGACATACTTTACATAATTTAAATGCATCCCGTTGATTTTATTGGAACTTCAGTAATTTTCGTGGATTCAAGATGGAGTCTTTCGCATTTTAATGGGTTTCAACGTTTGAACCAGAAAAAGAAATAAAGCAACACAAATGCAATAACATGTCATATCAAAAATTAACACGAAACATACTACTTTAGCTTTATACTCGTAAATAAGAATGATGACACCGAGCGAAATATAGTGATGTCATTTTTAAATATTTTGTATCACATCTTAAAAATAAAAAATAGTGTCTAAGAAAATGTGCCGCATTCTATAATCGTTACTGTTAAGAAAATATTAGAACTTGAAGTTATAATATTCTATACGCCATCAGCGGCCCGAATTCATGAGATTTTTCAAAAAAGGCATTGTCTTTTCAAAGTTTCGAGTTTCACCCAGGGATTTCAACAGTGAGTTGAATGGCCAGTAAACTAGCTTCTCACTACAAACATAAATAGATAAATACACCTAAAACTATTTACTCTGTTAATTATTTAGGGACCCATAAGGCCAAGGAAAATTTTCAGAAATTAAACTTATAAATAGAGCGACAATACACTAATAGGATGTTGTTCAAATAGTGGTTCCAAAATGACGTCCAAATATAAAGCACTGAGAGATTCTAATCAGAAAGCCTATTCTGTCCACTCAATGTGTAGTCGTCAAATTAGCTTTGAATACACGCACCCATTAATACTTCTGCTGAGTCCGTTCTTGTTAACCAATCAAATTGGGCTTACTGGGACACTAACTCCGCTTGTTTAGGTTGTTAAGCTAAATGTATAATCAACTGCTGATATGCTCATGACTGTTCTAGATATTTTTAACCGACTTCTCAAAAAGGAGGGGGTTCTCAATTCGACCGTGTCTTTTTTTATGTATGTTCACTGGTTACTTGAAGATAGAGATGGCTGGACTGATTTTCAAAAAAAAATTGTTTGAAAGCGTATACCTCACAGGTGGTCCCATGGTAAGGAGACCAGGATCTGATGATGGGATCCCGGAGAAATCGAGAGAACTCTTCAAATTTCATAGGTGAAAACTTGTGTCCTATATGGATGATACAGTTACGGGACCGACTGTCACTGTGGCTGGGTATGGATATTAAAGATATTATAGTTTTATTGGAGTTCTTAGTTCCCAGAACCTTAATTTCTGTGTTCCATATAATCAAAGAAGTAATAAAAGGAAGAACCAAGGTCTAATTGGGTACCTATTTTTATTTTTGTTGTTTAATTTGTATTTAGCTTCTCTGGATTAATGAAAATTCTAATATACACATGTAAATCAAACCGTCGCCCTCGTCCCTAAAATTCGCCAATGTTTCAATATTTAACAATAAGAACATTTCATTGGTGGTTATATATGAATAAAATTATTAGTTTCAAATTGACATAAACAAGTCTACATTATTGTTAAGGTGAATGCGACGACTAGAAGCGGGAAATTCAAATATAAAATGGTTTTTTTATGTT
>NWSH02000008.1:11197930-11224775 GCA_002382865.2 Heliothis virescens | reverse complement strand
ATGCTCATAACTCAAAAGTGACTTTGTGTGGCCTGAGTCCTTTCTGCTTGACTACGTCCATTTGTAAGGTATATTTGAAGATACGTGTCATGTACCTTTATTTATCCTCTTCATAACGTAATAATCAGCAGGGCTCGAGCGCATGTTCGCGTCTAAAGCTTCCTTTATTTATGAATATTGTTGGCAGTACATTGCGTGTGCATGTTATGGGCACTTGGCCTCGCGACTCCACGATAGAGCCGTAGTCACCGGGAAATATAACGGTGCGTCCTATGTGAGTGATATGGGTGCGAACGTGAAAACAAAAAACAGGCGATTTCTTTTGACATTGTCTACGGGATGTGGCATGATACAACGCGGTGCAGCGTACTTTTTTGAATTCGCTTCGCATCGCATTCGCGTTGATTCGCCCACGCAGGACGCACCTTAACCTTACCGCCATCTGCCGCATCCTTGATGAAATGTCGCCCTTTACAAGATGCTGCTATTACATTTTACATAATATATGCAAATAACGCCATAATGTCGAATAGGCCCAGGGCCCTAATTCTCTTCTTTCAATAGGTAAAAAATGTAGTTCAGTTAATAAAACTTAGGTATACGTTTTGTCAGGTTTCAACTTTATTTTCATGTTCACCATTGTTATTTTATGACATCTAAATTATTGAGTCCAATAGAGTGGAAGGAATACGAACATTTTTATACAAGAGAATAATTGGCGTTCGTATCTCGAATACTGAGGAACAAAAACTTTTTTCATATTCTGTCTACGGCACCGTTCCTAATTAATTACACGCTCGCGATGATTGCACCAATTATCATATATCTGTGCTAATGGCCGAGAATAAGGAAAGTCCCATTAGGAAATATCATGCCGAAAAATCTGAGAAACAACAGCATTGATATTACAGATCTCCGTTGTTATACAAACTTGGAATGTTGTGTTTAAGAACTCCTTGGCTAACTTTGAAATAATACAGTCCTCTGAATTCGGTTCAGTTCCTAAATAATATCACCAAAACAATGAATAGTATCCTAATACAAACTAATCAAAAGCTGTCAGTAATATAACCATTTATGTGAATTAGGGTGAAAATCGTACCAATTTTCCAAATTCAGACTCTCGGTTCAAAACACCCACCCTTACCCAATTTTACACCTTAATTCATTCTCTTCGTACACTCCATAATTTCAATAACATTAACGTCAGTAAGGAAAATCTTATCGGCGAATACATAACATAATAACAAAAATGTCTATTACACGAGTGTACAATCGCGTACAGATACCAGCTGAAGGTGAATAATGTGTTTGGCATTCGTTATGAAAGGCAATCCATTGAATATAGCCGCGAGCATCGATCACGGCCGTCGCCGCCACAGTAAGACATTTCCACATAACAGAATTATGGCATGGATTATAGCATGTAAATAAACGAGCAGTTGGCGTGGCTAGTGTCTATTCCGACATGGGCAATAACAACACGATTATCCTATTTGGGTGCGCAACAACGAACAGGCGTGACTTCGTTCGCATTTTTCATATTAACCTGCTCGGGACACATTAGCTCGCACTAAAGCTGAACTATAAGGATTCTTACAAGTAGGTTTGCTAGCATTTTACGAATATTGAAGCAAACAGTTTTTTACAACTTGGAGCGACGCGGAGCGAGACGTCTCGTTGTTGACGTCGTTACACGTCAGGCGATGGCGTTGGCGGTATTTATCACTTTACATACATGTTTCGGAATATTTCATACACGAACTAGAAAGTTCGAATTCACGCTTCGTTTTTCATTTACCTAAAGAGGAATTTGGTCCACGGTACAAAAACATTGTAGACTATAAAGTTTTACATAAAACATACAGACCTGGAAAGAAATATAAGTAGCTAATGATATACCCTTCATGACTTTTTCTACCAACATCTGCCTAACCTTTTCCCAACTATGTTGGGGCGGCTTCCAGTCAAACCGGATGCAGCTGAGAACCAGTGTTTTACATGGAGCGACTGCCTGTCTGACCTCCACAACCCAGTTACTCGGGCAACCAAAGATGGCCAAATGACAGTCGGGGCCCACCAGTTTATCGTGCCTTCCGAAACCAATCCACGGACCGACCGCGCCAAGCATTGCTTAACCTTATGTATGATCGATCGATCCACGCGGCTTTTGACTTGGCCACGAGCTCTTCAATCACTTACTAGATGGGTTTCAAATAAGCCACTACAACTACAAAGGGTTCACGCTGAATTCAGAGGCACCACTGAGATTTTTTTGTCACATGTGTTTTTTGTGGACATTTTGTCCAACCCGTATTATTCAATCCTGTGTCATATTTCCACTGCTGGGATTTCTGAAAAAACGCTGAACCTAAGTCTTACACCGAAGCACTACGTTGTTATAATTTATTGTCAAAACACAAAGCATCAACTCTGTGGAGTTTCAAAACGAGAAGTTTGATATTAATTTAAAGGTATTCATAATTTTGTTCGTACCATGAAACCATTAAATATTGTTCGGCTCTTACTTAATTGTAATACAGTTAATGCTGACATAAACAATATTCAAATAAACTTTGAAAGTATATTTTTCTTGAAATACAAAGCCGAGTTTTTCTCAACTCGGTAAACTTCTATTTGAAGTGACGGGAATGCAAAATTAGGAACGAAAACATAAATATTCAGCAAGACTATATAAATAAACGAAGTTTGGGCCATTTATTCCGATACACCGGGAGTCTGTGCACAGACTGGAAAAGTTAGGCGGAAACGGGATTTCCTAATGCGATTTTAATTCGTTCTTCCCGCGACGAAGAGGGTAATTTCAATAAAAGCAAAGTCAGTAGATATTTTGTCTGTGGGAAGGAAAAATGAGAAAAAAATATATAAAGCGGCTTGATTTCTTATTGTAGAGTGGCAGCGCAAAGTGCACTTCTATGTCGCCTTTCCTGTTGCGATAATTACATTATGAGCGATCAACATAATGAAACAAACGCTAATTTATGTAACATACTACACTACAGCTACTCACAGTACTCACGTAGCACAACTAAACACACTGTTACATTTAATCTGTAAACACTTTTAAGTCGGCAATTAGTTACCGACGAGTAAAGTACCTTCCTGAATAATTACATGTGTACAATAATATTCCATTTTCTATTTTACATATATCCATCATAACGAGCTCGTAATCTCGCAGTGTTCTCATTGTCTACAACAATATTTAAGTACGTATATCTGTGTTTGTCTATATCAAGCATATTAAGGCTTCACGTATTCTAAGAAACTTATAAAAGCTCCCTTCTTTGTATTACTTCAATAAAATTATGTTTTCGATATAGTTCATGTTGTTTTCTACTTGTATAGCTATTTCACGAATAAGATTTCATAAAAGATTTTCAGTCATATCACTCGACTCTTATAAATGATATAAAGAAGAAAAGAAAATCTCTAACAGTGTTTCTTTAAATTGATACAAAACGACTACCTGCCTGCTACCTTCATTTGTGTGTTGAATGAATCGAAAAGCCTTAAGGAACTTACTTAGAAAATTAGCTGCAGCGGAATCAACGTAGAAAGCGATCAGTGCGCGCTATTAGGTAAACTAATTTGTGTATATTTACATACTGTTACTTGGTAGCGTGACTATCTAGCTACGTGCCCTCAAGTAAGTAGGTGGCTATCTAATTAAGTAGGTACAGTACTCCTCCCACTAAAATTGAACTTGCTGTTTGAATATTCAATGAGCTACAAATGTCAGGCTGTCTGTCATCAGCCATTAGTTCCCAGTTAGACGTCCAACAATTGAAAATTTGTCAGTTATGGCGCGATTTGTAAGGGCGGTGCTATTTTGTAATAATTCATAAAACTTTTTTGCAGAAGTCACGGACTATTCCGAAGATAATTTGGAATAAGTTTTCAATGTTACTATCGGTGCATAAAGTAGCTGTCAATTGTTTTGCCCTGCAAAACCAATCACTAGATAACCGTAATGCCTAGTATTGCAAACTTGGAACAGCCGAACTTTGGAGCTGGTATCCTCAACTATTGTTATAGAGGGATGACAACGGGAGCTGACTGTTTAATCTGCTCTACGAGACAAGAGGGATTATAAAGCCTAGCATTGCTATGATCAATCGGAAAGCTGTTAGTTAACATCTTAGTATTCAATTATTGGTGGCTGTAGGATATCAATAATATTGTTTGAAAAAAACAAGGTTGAGGATGTAGGGTGCTGTGGTATTTTTTTATCCATTTAATATTCGATGTAATTTTTTATCATGAAATATCATGTTATTCTAGTCAAGTGTAGAAAACTACAATATCAAAACTAGTTAACTTTAACTGTATTCAGACAAACTCCCAAGAAATTAATTGAATTTTACACACATGTATATAAAACAATAAAATTACCCTTATGAGTATAAATAAACTGACCTCTAGCTAGTAGCATCGCCACGTACAGCAGCAAGCCAAGGTGCGCGCGCGCCGATGTCATGGTGCGGCCGTCTACGTCACTGCAGCGTACAGTCGCGAGCGCAGGCGGCGCCACCCGCCGCCATTATCGTATACAGCCTGAAATAGAAACTGGGGTCAATTATTGCAGATTTTTTACTAAGCGGTATAATAATACCTATAATCATTATATGACGATGTTTATACAATATTCAAGCATCGGTTTTAAACACCATCTAAGTTTTTTTTTATATTGTTACCAAAACGAAAATAAGCCGTAAATTTAGAAGTTTAAAACTGTGGAAAAAATGATCTTAAAATCATTATTCTCTGATTAAATTACATTTTCGTTGGGACAGTGTGACAGCGGGTACCACGATCGAATGTTTGCAATCACATATTCATATTTTAGAGCATAATCACAATGCATTTACGATAAGCATTGTTATTCATACACATATGCTCAGATTCTTTTTAGGGTTCCGTACCCAAAGGGTAAAACGGGACCCTATTACTAAGACTACGTTGTCTGTCTGATAAGCCGTTATAGCTAGAAAGCTGAAATCTTCACAAATGATGTATTTCCGTTGCCGCTATAACAACAAATATTAAAAATTTTTAAAAATTTCTACCATGCAATAAAGTGTGAAACCGCAAATTATAACTTTGTTATTCACATGTTTGTATGAAAAACAAATAAATAATAATAATAGATACGTTAATTTTTCATCATAGGTACGGAAGCCTTCGTGCGCGAGTCCAACTCGCACTTGGCCGGTTTTTTTTAAATTAACACACTAATGGAAATATATGTACTCTTTAACATACATCCTTTCATACCTACTTCTATTTTGAATCTCATCAACCCCTAGGCAGTATTTCTAAAAAGCCAAAATCGTTGTTTATTTTTTGTCTGTTTAAACGTAACCCAGTTCCCACCTTCATTGGCTATGCGGTTCGTTTCCTGCGCACGGTAATATAGCTTTCATGGTTATCCGATGAGTTTTGTTAGAAAAAGTGTAACAATTTTGAAAAAAATATGTAATTTCGAACTTTATTTCTTTTATGCTTTTTTTTACTCACAAAAAATCTTAAAGTTATATAACTGAAAATATATAATTCAAATTAAAGTTATATGTGGTATATAACTGAATTTATATATAATTGAAATTAATGTTATATAATTGAATTTATATGTAATTGAAAATCTATTTGAAACTACAGTAATAGTACATACTATTGATCAAAGCCATTTCGGAGAATGCAGGTCAATTATACCACAAATAAATAAAATTTGTGCTAAAGCTCTATGCTCATTTTAGAACTAAATCAGTGTAAAAGTTTGAACAAAAATAAAACGCGCTATAACGTAACTTTTGACGTAGCACCGCTTTTTATAATTAGATCGCAATAAAATAAGAACGGTATGTTTTTCATTAATTAAATGAACCGCTGAGTTATGTGTGTGATTTCTGTGTACATTACAATTAAAATACATATATCACAGTAATTTGAAAAAAAAAATAGTTTAAAAATTATGGTGAAAGTTACAAAGAGAAACACCATTCAATGGAAGACTGTAATACGATAAAATAAGCGTTTACCTACTCATACAAGATTCTTAATAAATAAGTAGATAACCCGTCAAATAGATACATCCGTACCATCACTTAATTCGTTTTATTTCCTGCGTTTAGTAACATTTCTATGGCAAATGTTCCCTTTCCAGTAAGCATGGGGTTTATATGACCTTCAACGGAGTTATTAAGGGGTAACAAGTTCACCCATGAAATATCGCCAAAAATATTAGGGGGCGTACCCCCTATTAGGCAGATTACACATGCAATAAAAATCCCGGTAGTAAATATACGTAATCAGAGTGCCTGATAACTATGAAGATTTTCAGGAAAGGGTAAATACAAAACATAATTTAAGTACCAAAAAAAATATTGCTAATATTGATAGTATTATTGATGATGTGTTCTACATCCTTAATTAGGATTATATTTTTTGTACTAACAGGAAATAAGCTAAGCCAAAGGTTACAAATAAACTAATTATTCGAGGTTTACACCACCCCCACAATTATTAGGACAAAGCTCGGAAAAACCCCAACCTGTTTATTTACCATTTACCCCGATTAGCCGAGCATCCATTTTAGACGGCTAAAGCCTACAAATAACCTCATTTGGACGTCAGCAACGTCAACGTCCTCACAATTTTACGAATTTGTGGTGAATATTTAATGAAAAACATAATATTAGGGAGCCAAAACGTATTTAGGTACTAATTTAACTTTTCCTGGAGGTTCTTTGAAATCACATTATTTCGTCAAAGCACAAACTTAGTGATCTGACAAAGGCTTCAGTTTTATAAATAGTACGTTCATTCAATTTATTTTCCTCTTTTGTATTATTTTAAAAACTACACCACAAACTAAAACGTTTATCGATGCTGATGATGGCTTTATGAAAATAGCAATTCAAGCGGGTTAGGTACTTTGAAACAAAAATATAAGCATCAGTTTAATTTGGGTCCTTTCACAATATATGTTAAGTTTGTATGTGATATATTACATTTAATTTCAATTTCTAATTGATTTCTCGTCATTCGCGCGTAGCAGCAGATGCAAATACCCCAAAATATGAACATAAAATTTCAAATAAACATAAAACTCAGTAACGACGAATGCTCAACCCTAAAATTAAGACTTAACCTGTAATAATGAGGTAAAAATCGGAAGATCCCTCCTAACCAGCTGTTTTACGGGCGAAGTTAAATGAAATGTTCGGGTGCAGGCCAATTAAGGGTTTTTTTTGGAACATTAATCAAGTGTTGGTAGGGGGAGCATTTTTACGTCGGCCGGGACGGGCGATAGCTGTGTGACGGATGATCGGCGGCCGCGGGGTCGCGGGGCGGGATGCATTCATCACCCAAGGATTTGGCCACTTACAAACTTAGCTACTTAAATATGGTACTCAAGTAGATCTAAGGGTCGTCCTCCTTAGTAGACCTACTTGAGTTTTGTGTTAATTGCAATCTATGAAAAAAATGAATCCATTAAAAACACTTTCATAATATGCACTGTTACAATGGCTTAACAAAAGAGATACTTAGATTGATATCAGTTGTTTATTCATTATAAACTTTTTATAACTGTGAGCGATATCAATAAAAATCGCGTCCGTTGGCATTGGAACAAACTCGCTTAATAAACTTAATTGATTGTGAGTCAGTGGGTCTGCGCTAATGATGAACGAATTATAATCCGATACTGTAACTCTGTAACTCCCAATAAATAACCGTAACATTAATAAATCCCTGATAATATCTCCCTCATCGAAGTTATTGAAGATCGTTCAAGAAAGTCCACTCTGAGTCGGCAAAAAGTTTCCAGTGCTCCATCGTGAACTTTAGCAACTCAATGCGAACGAACAATCTTTGAGGGTGACAAATTTTTCCTCAATTTTTCAATGTACAGTTGGAGTTCTCTCTCAGCTATTTAATTACTCTCGAGTCAATGTGCCGGAAAGTATTACAGTTTGGAACGATTCCTTTTTTGGTTTACGTCGGAAGAGATGCATAGCAAATGTAAAAATGTTAATGCTCGCTCCCGTTTGTAATCTACGAGCGACTTGCCACGATTAACGAGGGGTTTCAATTAACTCGCTATTTATGAAGATACAAAGACATTTTTTCCAGAACTAATGTTTGGATGGTAAATATTTTGGTGGCAACTTAACGAGCACTGTATTTTAACGAGATTAGGGAAAATAATTGGAATTGAAGTGTTAATCTATTCGAAGAGGGTCATGTTTTGAAGTAATTTAAAACCGACTGTATTCTGTTTACAGTCAAAACATGTGAATGAGAGAGTGGCACATGTTAAACGTTATGTACATTAAGTATGTAGGTAATAATTAACTTGGTATCTATCTATATACCGGAATGAGTCGACTGTGCCTATTTTCCATTACACAGCTGTAATTGAAACTCGGTGAGCTCTCAGAATTTCCTATGCGTAGGTACATATGGATTTAGGTACTTACAGGAATCAAAGCACACGAGCTAGAAATTGAACTGATGTCACCGACTAAAATGGAGCTAAGTCTATTACAACTGTATGTAGGCCGATTTAAACGTAAAATGTAGTCATAGTCCGCCATTTGCAAATGGGTTATAGAAGAGTAAAAAGTAAGTACATAAATAAGTATATAAGTGAAATCGTATATTTTTAATTACAAAAATATCTGACGTACCTATTTTGTTTGTATCAATATTTTTGGAATTCCATTTTTATAAAAATATCTCTCAACTTTTATGAAACAATTAGTACCCATTTAAAAAATGCTTCAAATTGTTGGAGAGCTTTTTATATTTTTTTAAGTGAAGTATTTTTTTGTATTGAATCTTAATTTATAAAAAATATTTTATTCGTTACTAGCTGTTTTACATTTTCGTGATACATAAAAGTTTGGAGAAAAGTCATAGGATTTAAATAACTTCCCAATACCGTGAGTCACCTAGTGCCACACACAGATTGTTCAGTAATAATTAATCTATCTGACAAATTTTACCAATCAAATATTAACCTACCGCCATTGCGATAAGGTTGAAAATCGATTGCAGAAATTTGATAGATTGTGGTAACTTGATGTGCTGTCGTCTGTACCTATATTTATATACAAAATATGGCCAAGTATTTATTAGTGACTAGCCGTTTTCCCGCGGTTTCACTCGCATCCCGTGGGAATTACTGCCCATACCCGGATAAAATATAGCCTATGTCACTCGTGGATAATGTAGCTTTCGAATGGTGAAAGAATTTTTAAAATCGGTCCAGTAGTTTTTGAGCCTATTCATTACAACCAAACAAACAAACAAAGTTTTCCTCTTTATAATATTAGTATAGATAACGTAGAGCAATTTTAATTAATCATAAGTAAAATATCCCATGAAGTTGGGTGTTTGTTTCCGCAGTGTATCGGTTTCGCCAAGTTTATTTGGCAAGGAAACTGTTGCTATGAAACTTCAATGGCGGAAACTGTATATTAAGGCAGCTGCAAATATAATAGTTTACTGCTATTGGGTGCAAGTTCACCAAAGGGGCTCGTGGATAATGTCGTGATGATCGGGCAGGTTAAGCTGAAGTTAATAAGGTCAGTATATGAATGGGAGAGGTGTGAATATAATTTGCGATGTTGTGGGACTCGTGCAATTTTATTGTGAAAAAGATTGGTAGGTAATTATAAAAATTAAATTGAGATGAATGTACTTATTAATATTACAAGTATAGCACTCTTTACAAGTTATTGAAGGGATAGAATAAGACAATAATTATTTTCAGTATTTTATAATTATCTACTTGTAGCCTAAAATAAGAGTCTTTCGAAACTAAGAGGACTATTTTAAGCTGGACAGACATAAGTCCATTTTACATAGCACACTTGAGTGGACTTAAACTTTAATACGTATTACTATTGAGAGGCTCTAGACAAAACAATTAGAATTTTGCATTTGAAATATTTTCTAAGAATTTAATAGCCATTGTTCTACAATGGCTATTAAATTCTTAGAAAATATTTCAACATTTAACAAGTGATTTTTTAAGCTACTGTTAGGCATGTCATTAAAATAAATAGTATTAAAGAGCACACCCTGGCGGATTTTGGTCGCACGTTTTGAAGTTGAACGCATACGAGCAACAAAGATCTCTCAAAAGCCATCTTTAGTACCGGTAGTTGTCAATTATTTAAGACTGCCCCAACGATGTCGCTCGGAAAAACCGAGTGGAAAATCCACTGGTGTAAAAACGCTGTTACATTGCAATATTAATTTTGTATTTGAAATAAAAATAAAGAAATTGCGTATTTCAAACGTGTTTGAAATATTTGAAATCGCTGAAACCGAATTCAACAAGTGCGTTCCAGGAATCGTGTTAATTTTGCTGCGTATTGTTTTAATAGATTCCTGATATTCTCTCTCTTTATTTATATAACTTTCGGCTTGTAACATACCATTATGTCTGATTTCCTCGAAAAGTTAGACAGTGTAGGTGTAACTTACATAAATACACACAAATTATGGAGCAGTGCCATTTAATAGATACGAGTAAGGTACATTAAACAGGGTAGACGTACCGTTGGAACACCTACAATTCACTATTTATGTTTCCGTATAATAAAATTGTCCGATATGAGACGTAGGAAAATTCAAGTAAAACTTACAAAAGGCATTGGTCAACTTTAGTATTCAAGCTAGAACCTTCAGTTCAGTTTATGCTTCTGTTTCTGTTTAGCTTCAGTTTATAAAATTAGTATCATTATCCTCCCGCCTGTATTTCAATTTATTCACGGTCGATGCACCATGTCTTCTTCTTCCATACTCTTCAGTCTGACGCCATGTCACAACCATTTACCAGGCATTTTAATCTTTTACACAATCCATCCATCGTTCTTCAACAAAACATTCAAATCTAAGCATAACACCAACATTTAAACGAAAACGAATAATGTAACACTTTCGGGTGGTCTTCAAAAGAAATCTGCGCGTGAGCATACGTGTAAAAATAAATAATAATAACAGAGGCGTGCGCGCGAGCAGTTAACGTGTCGTTGCGGTCACTGAAGTAAACATGGCATCCGTACGACTTCCGACGATATCAGATACAACGGGTAAATAACCTGAATTATTAGAACAAGTGTCCTGAAAAAGTATCCTCACTAAACATAGTCTTCATATGCGAATATTAAAAAATGTATATCACTTCACAACTTATCACGTTTGAACATATTCCAGGCCAGCTAAATATACAAATAATATAGCTCAAAGAAGTAAATAAGCTTTTTAACCAACTTCAACAAAAGAGGTTCTCATATCTTTTGAAAAATATGCTGTAATTTCCTATGCATTCGATTAAATAACGATTCATCTACATAAAAATTTAATATATATTTGTATCTAGAAATAATAAATAATTCAAATATCACCTGAGGTTCCTTAATTGTCAGATGAATTACTTGCAAACTTAAATTATAAGTACCTATTAATCTCTGCAGAACAACTTTAGCGATTAATTACTGCAAAAAAGTTTAGCGTTTCAAAAATTATATTCATTTTCAGGTATACATAAACTCATTGGCTTTAGGATAAAAGTATTTCAATTTATAATCGTTAAAGTATGAATGAGCTTTTAATTAAAATGCCTGTTTTAATAAAAAAAAATATTTATTCAATATATTTTACATAGCTATGATAAAAATTGGGTTAGCCGCTTAATTTGTTGTTAGCAAATGAATTGAACACAAAATCACAGGTGATTGTATCATAGTGTGTATTGCCTAAATTATTTGTTACAAGAACCTTGCAATAATTAGAATTTAATCAACCGAGAAACCTAGCTTACAATTAAAGCCACTGTAATTCAATACATACATAATATAATCTGGCATATAATAACCTTACACGTATCATAAATCCCTTACCATATTACGCATGATTAATTCCTAATAGGAGTCAAAAATATCATCACCAACGTCCTTTTCATCACTGGGCACATGCCTCCTCTCACACAGAGAGGGATCGAGCATAATCACCACGCTTACTGATTGCTGGTTGGTGATTTAAACCTTTTCATAGTCAAGGTTTCCTCGAGAAGTTTTCCTTCACCATTTAATCAGTCTTCAGTCCAAATTATATACAGCTTAGAAGAGTTCCATTGTTACCTTGCCTGACTACCTTGCTTACTTATTTTTATTAAAATAGGAACCATCAGGGATTAAAATGTCATGCCAAACAATTTATGATAAAGAGAAACCCATAGAAACATAAAATTAAAATCCACAATGTTAATAGTTTAACAAATTAATTTTGCACGAACATTAATAGGTACATACTTAGTCTAAACATAGAAGAAATCAACCATTATCTCTGTCGTAGCATTATTTAGCAAGTGGTCGTGGTAAACCTGCAATTTGTGTTCACTCCCTATTATAGAGCAGACATTATAGAGCATTCGAATTAATGGCAACAGATTAATAGATTCTATAAAAAAAGATAATAAAGCTGTATCGCCAAAAGCTATCATTTAAAAAGTTAAAGATATACGAGGTGCTATTCTGTCACGTCGCGATCCTCTAACAATATCTTAATAGGTGAATGCTGAAGCGGTACCCCGACGCGAATAATATATTTTATTTATTTATTGGACCTCCAACAAAGAATATACACATCACAATCTTAAAACTAGGACATACTAATCTTGCATGTGCAATCCTTAATTACAGGAGGTCACATCATGCATAAAATTCGTATTATTAATATACAAATACAAATATTTTCATTTAACAACATTAATATTTTTGTACTGTTTTATGCAAACAGTACAAAAATATTAACGTAAATAAACATCTAAAATGTGGAAAATTCTATAATGTAACCTTAATATTTTAATATACCGCCCTCTTTTATAACCACAAAAACAGTTTTATCAATTTGTGAATCTCTGGTTAAACTTCGTGCTTTATTTTTTAATCTAATAAATAAAAAAGCTGTAGAGTTTGTTTCCTTGCTAATCCCAGGAGCTACTGGCCATTTAGTTCAAAAAACATTTAATAATAATCCGCCCATTACAAACATATGAAAAATTTGTCGCAAAACTAATTGCCATCATACTACTATTTTTGGCTTCAAAAAAATATTTAAATGCTCAAATCATTGATAGGTATGAAGGCTTGATAATCCTCAATCTGACACCGTGATCCATTCCAAACCCTATACAATGAACTAGCAATGTTTATCACTATTGCCAATTTTCTAAATGGGGGATTTTGTTGTCAAAATGTTAGCGCGATCAAATAAGTAACGGCAACACAAATTTATGTTCAGCAGGGCTCATTACTCATCGGCCAGTCGGCCTTTTAATTTATTATCTATCTTTACAGGCACGACAGAATACACCGTGATTGTTTTGACGTGGACGAAATTGTAATTCCTTATTTTATTATTATTTTTTTATTATCTTCTTGTAATTACGTATCTCTTGAATATTTCAGTGGATTCTACCTGCATAGGAAGTATATTTCGAGTAACTAATTTACAGGTTTTTTAGTTCTTATTAGCGCTAATAATAAAGAGTTTCCAACTAACTTTCGAGCATTTATTTAGAAAGTATGAAACATATACGGTATTTAGGTCAACTTGGGTCACTGTATGCAATTTTTCCTACTTATGATTTGTGGTGACCATTCAACACTGAATGTTCTTCATCCTACGTGATCCCATGACATTTGGGGTCAGCGGAATATATTTTTTTCCCCATTCTTCTCTGTCAACCGTCATTCTATCATTCACTCCCCCTTTGCGCAATCCCCTGTCAGTTTCTGATTGCTTTTAAACTTTTAACACTCGCCATGTTTACTTGAAGAATTCCCATGAATTCAACGACTTTTTTGTAGTAAGTTAAAACACAGAACAATGACCAACTACCAATAGACTTTGTTAGAAGTCAGGAGCGTATAGGACAAACTAAGTGGTAGTAACACGACGCTTTGTTTCAACCCGTTGGCCTGTGAAAGGTACGCAAATGGCAACAAAGCCGCTGCAGCGCCGGTAGTACAGTCAGCTTCAAAAGTAGCTTAACAAATCAAAATTTTCAGAACAGCTAAACACCGTTTCGTCAATAACGTACCGGACTACTCATCTACTTTTTTGATGGTTAGGATTTTAAGCAAATTATGGCACTTGTCTTGTTAAGAAATTATGATCTTAGACGTTGTTAGGCACTTTTAAAAATGTTGATTTGCTCAGCGACTTTTGATGCTGACCGTACATTCTCCCGCTGTTTCACTTATAAATCGTTCACAATTTAAAGAAAGATGCCATTTTATTTAACTCATATGAAATCTACATTATTTTAAAAACTTAGGCTATTGATCTCCACGTGCTACATAATAAATTACCTAGTACTCAGCAGGAGTTCTGGTTTTACACGAGTAATAGGATCAAAATTAGAAGCCAAGTAAAATATGATATGACTAAAACTTCCTGTTGTTTAACGAATATTATTGAATAAAAAAAGTTATAGATAGAGATTAACTCAATTATTTTCTATATCCTTGATATTTCGTAAAGATTACCAAAAAGCAATCAATTAGTCGATCATTTAGATAAAATTTATTCGTTTCCGAAAGATAAAGCCTACGTAAATAAAAATCTGAAATTAATAACCGAGTAGTAGACTTTAGCAACCTAACAATATCAAGATTTTTTTAAGGAATTATTCCCTTGCTTGTCAATCTAATAAATTCAGAGACATGCCCAGACCGGAAAAGCCTTATGATGTTGAAATATTGATTAGTGTAGCGAAATGTATTATAGATGAATCCAAAAATTGCTGATCTATTTGAGGTAGGTATCGTGACACTGAGTATTTTTACAACCCGTGGTTTTTCTTTATTAATCCAACTATACTTCTGTGATATTCAATATATCATAAAAAAAAATTCACTACTCAATACTTTTTATACTTTTGTAATTTGCATTTTCTTGAATGAAGTTCTGGCAATTTTCCGTGGTTTCACCTGCGTTCTGGTACAACTTACTTGTACCCGAATAAAACGTAACCAATGACACTAAAGAATTTTCAAAATCGGTTCCGTAAATCTATAGATTACAACTTCAAAAACTGTCCCTTTTATAATATTAGTATAGACCAAAATAATGAAAAGTTATAATGGATCAGTATTCTTTTGTCAACTGGAATTCTAGGTAAAGCGGACCACACAACAATTCTTTTACCAAAATATCATCTGACGTCTTCATTGTTTGGCATCGTCAATTTTCCAAACTTCAATGAAATTATGTTCTCGTATGTTACACTAGCTTCTGCCAGCGACTTCGTTCGCGGATCATGTCGTTTATGCCAGCGACAGTGTATAAAATCCGTCCAGTAGTTTTTGTTTCTATAACGGTTATACAGACAGACAGACAGACAGAAGGACAGACAGACAGACAGACAAAAATTCTACTGATTGCATTTTTGGCATCAGTATCGATCCCTAATCACCCCCTGATAGTTATTTTGGAAATATATTTCATGTACAGAATTGACTTCTCTACAGATTTATTATAAGTACCTATAGTTAGATAAATGAATCTATATTAATTTGAAACGATCTGAATTGATGTAAACAACAAAACATCTGTTACCTATGCAACAGGATAATTAATTACTTATGTTCGACACGTTATTATTAATAGATTAATTATTATAATTTAATATCAATTGTTGACAAACCGCGGATGTAATTAGGAAAGTTTGATGATATTAATTCATAATCAGGTTTTTTTTCGTAGTATGGTGTACCTACTGTATTCAAAATCCATAAAAAAGCCTACGTAAGTACGTTTAGTCACTTTTTTTAGCAAATCTGGGAGCATGGGTGTGCCAAGACGAGACAAACAAATTAATTTTATAGAGCGGCGTTAGTTCAATTATGCTATCATCAAATATGTTTGTACCTACTTACGGCCGTTCCCAATAACCTATCTAACTCTGGATTTGCTTACCAGAGATAGGAATTTGACATTACTTGTATGGGGCTAATGTCAAAATTCTATCTCTAGTAAGCAAATCCAGAGATAGACAGAATATTGATTTCCCCAGTTAGACAGTTCCGTTTCGACTTCCTACTGAAAGTTACCTGTCAATAACTGTATACCTTGTTGTTTTTTTTTAATCGAAACAAGATTAATGAACTATTAAATACTCAACAGACTTACATTAAACGTACATTAGTACTTGTTTAAAGAGATCTATCGTATCAACAAAGACTACAGCTACTAAGCTAATATACTAAGCCTATAGAATTCAGTTACTATTTTCTATTGCTTTCATAAAAGCTGTAGGCAGGTAACTGCATTTTCCAATTTCCATGTACACACAATGTCATGTCCAGCACAAGTTATATGGCCAATAAACTAAAAGTTGGCAAAAATAAAGCTGCGAGCGGTAACCGCAAAATGTAACAGCTAGATTATCCACGCATTTTATTATATTTATAGTGCGTAAAGAACGTGTCACTTTGTTAAATAGTGGATGCCATTTTGTGACAGAATTGGTGATATTGTTTTTTTATCATCGCGTTTGTATCTGAAGGGAACCTTGGTAGGTTACTAGGTAGTCGTTATAATAAGCAGTCACGTTGAGTTTTGCGACTGATTGAAGTATTAATCTTATACTTAGTAGGTAAGTTCTTATAGTGCCCGCAAGAATTCCTTCAAGAATCATCGTACAAACAGTAAAAATATTTATATGAGGCGGTAATTTCTGTACAGTCGTATGATCGCAAGCAATAAAGTGTTGTGTGACTTTATTTTCTGTTATATTAAAACACATGCCCACGCATCGCCTCGAGGTAAAATCCTCACAAATCGGGACACAAAACATCAAGCAAATTAACGAAGAAAAATCCGCGCATCAAAAGATTTGCTTACACACAATATTAACGTGTTAAACACGAGGAAAGTCTCGCTCGCATATCTAATGAAAAATAATTTGGGTGCAGACAGCCGGCATTAATATTAATAAATAATAAGGTGACGGTTCGCACGGTAGTATATAAATCCGGCACGCTGTGAGCCGTCACAATAGTAATATATTAGGACAAATGTTATTACAAGCTCGACTCGTTATGTTATTTTTGTTCGTTCCCCCGAGTTAGGAATTCAAGGCAAACAGGCGGCTTGGGCGACCGCAGCGCGCGCGCCTCGCGACAGTTGGCTCCTGCCGCTACCACCAACCGGAATAACCCGCGCCGCCGACTGCACCCCACCCAACTAGTTTCATATTCTATTCAATGACTTTTCAGTGCAAACTGAATTTCGTATTACTCTCTACAGCTTTAACATAAATACTGCACTTCAATTAAACCGGGTTTCAGTTTTCGTGGACTAGCTAAGATTACGATGATATTAACAATCCCACAATTCAGTAGATCAAACACTAATTGGTGCCTTTCGATATTTCAATGCAAAGAAAATCCATTGACTATATTTATTGAATAGGGTGTCATCATTAAAATAAGGCGGTGTATAAGCAAGAGGGAGCGGCGAGCACGCTCGGTATTCTACAACTACCCTCACCGCAACCGCCTCAAGACTTCCGAGAGCCAGCGACCAGATGTTATAATTAATAATCTCCTTTGAAGTCACTATTCTTCAGTAGATACTCCAGTGAATTGTAGCATCTATACATTTTAATTAAAATAATATTCTGATTTTTGAATGTATAATTTTAGGATTTGGGGCGGAATATTATAAACAGGCTTTGCTCTCTTTAATAATATTTTATATTTGCACGAGCAGTGTCACCGCTATCAACATTTTCGACCATCAGCGCCCTTTTGGTAATTACATAAAAATAAACTAATGATTTTATTTCAAGTATTTTAGCAAACTTTTGACCGCCGTTAAACCCCGAAAATACGCTCAATATTTTTACTTTAAATTAAAGTAAATATGGTAAAAACTGTGCCCGCAACCATTTTACGGTTGGTTGGCGAAAATATTTTGCCCAAACACGAAACGCGGGTGCTTCCTTTTCACAAAATATCTATAGGTAATGGAAATTTCGCTCTGTAAACTAACATAAGGTATATAAAGAGGACTTGTGCAAAGGACATGAACTCAATGCTGACTCTATTAAACTTTCATAACGTTTCCCAAGAGGGATGTGGGTATAATCGACAATAGTGTACAATCTTATCTACGTATAGTTCAGTTTTCACTCAATACGCTAATGTCGCCAGGAATAATGAAATAGCAGTTAGACTGTTGTTGTTTAGTACTTAGTTTAATTGTGTTAATAGTATTTAGATTGGTTAATTAGTATTGAACGTGCTTAAATAGTCACTTGTTAATGTGAAAAATGTAAAAGTCTAATGAGTAAGGCGGATGTGCTTAGTAGGCAGTATAGCGACACCTGGTACTTGTAAAGGACCTAGGTGTACTTGTAACGATGCAGTTTAGACTTGCACATGTGGAACGACCAATTACTAGATGCAGCCAGTTAACATGATACCGGCCTCCTTCCATGCTGAGAGGTCGTTAAAGCTTTTCTGGCGAGGCTCGCCGAGCTGTCGAGAATGGATTCCAAGCTAATCTTAGACATAACGAGGAAATCTGAAGACAATTTTCCACACTTCATTTTAATACGCTCTCACAGTTCCAAGAATTATGTTGTGTAAAGTATGGAATGCTACAGAATACAGAAATGTGATAGTTTGATCTCCCTGGTGCTCACTAAGTTTGTATGGAGCATAAATTTGAGAGCACTCCTTTTGCATACTAAGTGGCCTAAAATTCTGCACTTCTCTACAAATACTAGGAACAGAAGCTTGGAATAAAACCGAGATATTTCGAGGTTTAAACCTTTTAGTAAGAATAATTTGTTTCATTACTCTTTTTTTATCAACAAATTGATAACAACCAAATTGCCTCTACTTAAAATGATAATATTTGTCGCTGAAAGGATGTACGAGACGATGGAATGTGACTCGTGAAGTGACATCACATGGATTAGTATCCTATAGACATTAGTGTTCCGACGACATGAAAAAATTAGATACTTAAGGGCAGGAGGATGCCGATTATGATAATAAGTTTATTTTATTGTTATTTAAATATTAATAAAAGGTACTTACACATAATTAAAATTTCTCACCAATATAATAAACTAAGTATGTAGGTATCTATTTGTCATGCAAGTGTAAAGTTGGTTAAAATAATAATTAATTGAAAATATATTCCATGCTTTATTTTTTATTGTATTTAACTGGCCCTAACTAATGAAAGTATTCCAAGTACTTATTCATTATCAACAATTTGTTTTACTTAAACTAATCGCCTAATAACATGAGAACAGTAATTGCCCCTCTCGCGCATGATTACACACAAACATTCCTGGTTGTCTCCGATCGAGTCACATACGAAGTACATACAAACAAACATCCCATAGGGGTTGTTTAGTTCGTTAATTTGTGACTTTTTAATTTCATTACGTCGTACGCTTTAAGGAGATTAAACACAAATTGAACGAGTTGTGACCGTGGCTCTTTGGCTGTATGGTGAAGTAATTATTTTTTGTTAGGGTGTCGTGTTTAATGGGCCGGTGACATGTGGCCGGCCGGCGGAGGCGGATTAACTGTTATAACATCAGCCCCAACATATGGAAAACTTGTCGCGACGTAACGTGACCTCCGACCACTGTACAGACATGCTCGTCACTGACAACCCCGTTAATTTATGGTTATTGTAATGAACTAACAAAAACTTTTCCGAATAAAATCCCGTAAGGACTTTCAGTCTAATTTGAATTTTTAAATATTTATAAGGAATTAATTTCATGAATTCAGCCCTAAATATAAAAGTGGAACGCTTATTTTGTCTTGTAATATACTATTTTGTGTCAACATTATTTTCTAGGCATGATATGGGCTAGGGTAGATTTTCTAGGCATACGTCAGCAACATTTAAGTAAAGTGGGTGTGCATGCTTGCCTTTACATTTTTTCCTGTTTTATTCATCGATAACGTTACAAAAACCGAATGTAAAATTATGCAAGCAACAACTACATGCTCTTAGCACGGCCTTTGTGAATAAGTAGCGAAAGGATGCTAACAAGCCACGCCACAATTTATGCATAATAGCCATCTTTAACCCCAACACAGCTTGTTTGCATTAACTACTACAATATTTACAACAAGTTTAACATTTTTGAATTTATATTACGATCGTCAACTTTGTTGGTTCAATCTACGTAGAACAGCACGCGATGGCGGGGATTGCACCTAAATTTGGCATTACCATTCATATGGCTGGGTGCGCGGACTCAATTATCCGGCATGGCGCGCGCGCGGAGGGCGGCGATCGCGCGTTCGCGTCGGGTGCGCGCAATAAAACGCCGCTCGACGCTCGTTCTCGATCACTTTGATCGGCCCGGATGTCACAGTCGTTTCAAACTGTTTCGCCAAACTGTCCTCCAATAAATACAGTTTAATTTTAGAATATTTCGCTACAGCTACCCAGAGAGGCACGATTCATAGCTCTATAAAGCGCGACTTGTTTATTGCAGTACAAATGTAACGTGTCACAAGCCCGGAAAAGGTCTGAATAAAATGAACCATTTTTACATAGAGGAACTATGTCATATCGTGATCGCGAGCTATAATGTAACTTCTTTATTTAGATAGTTCCTTTGTCGAGGGGTTAACAAATATTGCCCATTTTATAAACACCGAATTAGGCAGGCAAGTTATGTTTGTAAAACATCAGTTCAGTTTGTTCGTGTTTTACTTGAGTATGATAAGAAAACATTACCATATTGTTGTTAGTATATTTTATGGCATAAACTCTGTAATATAAACATCAAAAAACAAACAAGAGTCTGAATACAAACAAGGAATTCTCTACGTAACAAATTAATTTTCGTATAGACACGTGCTACGGAATTAATTAAATAGCTAGGTACGTTATCAATACCGTGAGGTTACAAACTAATAAGTTTGGATACGACATTAATTAGCGTTTTTATGTGCTCGGGTACAAATTGTAAGACATGCACACGGATACAAATAGAATGTTTATGGCGTGCTCCGCAGCGTCGGCTAACAAACGTCGTGAAGCACGCAGATGTCGAACCCGCACTCATTTGCGACAATCGCCGCTGCCATTGAGGGCTGATTGTTTAATTGCTTCGTTTAATCAATTGACCGCTTGAGAAACCGTCCCGCCCCTGCGGACGCTACTCGCTTATTTATTAGTAAACTGCTCCGGGTCAATAAATCCTCAGTTCAAACACCGTGTTTTAACGAATCCGTTGACATGTTTCCGCTGCTACTATTAAATTCTAATAGTACTTCTGGTTTGGACTCGTGGAGAGCGCTAACGAAGCCATCAGCCGCGTTCAGTTTGTGTTGGCTCCACAATGTACACTGCGGTATTACGTACTGATCAGCAGAGGGACATTAACCCAATGCCGGCTTAAGAGGAATAAGCTTAATTTATATTTTTCGAACAACGGCGCACTAAAATAAAAGACGACTCGTATTTAAAACGTGCTATTCAAAATATTTGCGCTGCTTCTGATTGCATTGCTGTTGTTCCGAGCTTTCACTGGCCAAACGCTTGGCTGAACTTGGTGAAACTTTCATTAATTATCCAAGTCACGACTAGTAATCCATATACTGGCGGAACTAGTTTGTGCTGCAGCCAATATTTTACCCATTTCAACTTAGTATTGTCCAATTGATTTCCCAAATTCAACGTAACTGGAGTAACATTTGAATTAACGTAACTTTCATTGAGTACCTTTTGTAAATCTCATAAATAGGTAACAGCTGCGGCCTCGTTGGGAACAGGTACATGTAGGTCTTGACAAAGCCTATTGATTTCATTTTTCCCGTTCTTGAGTTCCGCAATGAATAGACTTATCCTCTTATCCCGTTTAGGCTAAGAAAAGGGCTATAAGCCCTGAATATGCCTGTACAAACATAGTGTTACCAAAATTATACGAAACGTTTATGCCATCATCATCACATTAAACGCAATGGATATAGTGGTCGTATGAAGTCGATAAACTTTAATAACTTGACCTCACTACGGAACACGCTTTAAAACATTGTTGCTGTAAAACTATGAAAACAAAACACGAGTTTACTGAAACACCCAGCAGACCATCGACACAGTTTAACGTAACAGATAAAACTTGCTTGTAATATCAACAGCCCGCGCCCAAATTACTAAATAATCTTGAAAGACTGATCAAGTAGAAGTCACGTCTTATTTCATGTCAGGAGTAAATCTCAGATCACATCTAAATTCAAGGCATTCTTCTCCTCAGTTTCGATCAACGATCAACATGTCGGGAATATTTGACATTAAGAAACAGGGAAAAAATACAAAACAATTACTAGAATACTACAAGACAGTGGTTAAAACACATAGACAAATTAATTTTTTATACAACTTGTGTCGTGTGCGTTTGCACTTACAGTACTTATTCTCTGTTAGCTGATCGATATCACTCGCAGACACATTCTCCCGCCAATTGATTCAACTATTTCTGGAGTCATTGTTAATCCAGGCTCCGTTCCGCCGCACTAACTAGTATCGAATCAGATCCACTTCAGTACCGCAGCGCACGTAAGGGTGCCATTAATTAACATTTACTAAGACATTATGTACTTCATACTTAGTCACACGAAATCTACTCAGACGGTAAACACGCTTAATCTTCTGTACGCTCATAGTTTTATAATAGGCGCCTCCAATTACGACGTGTAAATTGATGTTTGGATTTTCTAATTAGAGTATTTAATTTTAATTAAAATATGTTTACAATCAGAGGAACGGGTAGTTCGTTATTATTATGGAGTAATAATTCTGAAGTAGGTTATTACTGTCTCGGAGTGGGAGAAATGCAGGTGCCACAAACAACGAAAGTTTGTCAGGACAGACGGCGGAGGACTTATTATAATAGTGCAGCGAGCTCTAGCCTCTGTAACTTATATAGAATCACTTGACTATTTTCGAAATTAAAGAAATTACATTTTCAGGCTGAACTTTCCTTTTATTTGAATTTCATGGCTGGAAATAATAATAAATGGCTGGAATATTTTGCGAGTATTCCCGGTAATAATAAGGTTTTTCGGACGAATTTCGATTTAGAACTGGCTAACAATGCTGACTCTAATCCGTACTCAAGATCAGTAGAGTATATATTTTTTTCAATGTTGCTCATCCATGAACTGGACAAAAGCAGAGCATAATGCAAACTTTTTAACGTCAGACTGCTGCTTAGTAACTAGCGCTGTACTAAGTTTGTGTGTCAACCGATTCCTTTACCATCGACCGCCACTTTAACCCAGACGCTGAATAAGTTTATTTTTTTGCACGGAGCGACTGCTATCTGGTTTCCGCATCATTACCTATCCATCTACTGTTTTTGTACCACTTTGTACCGAAATTATATGCTTACATATTTATCGTGTGTTTTTCAAAAGTCATTCGAATAATAAATATTCTTTAGAAAATACTAGACTTTTTCATATTCTATCACGGCTTATGAAGAGAAGATTTGTTTAATTACTAACTTTATTGCTATTCAGCTCAAAGCTTATTAAGCACTAACTGAATAATTTGCTTTCATAGAAGCAAATAAAATATTTTTCTTGCTGTAATTTTTATAAACCACATGGAAATATGAAGGAAGCATTCTAAAAAATAAATATTTTATAAGCTACTGAAAGACCTCTTAAAAATATTTTAATCCGACAGTATTTACATAAGTTCCCGCCGCAATTCGCTTAACATTATAGTTGCGTGATTTCAATTATGTGGCTCTGTACCTGCATACTCACTGGTGTACCCGCGTAAATCAAATAAACCGCATTTACAGAATGAAAAGTTTACTCGCTTCTAACCACGTAAAATAATACCACAGAACTCTGAAAAGTCTACATAACTTACTACGGTTTTTGAATTTAAATTCAGATAGGGTTAATTCAAAAGCTTACGCTATGATGTTTAACTTTGCAGATTATGCTAGTATGTTAATTAAACAAAATAGTGGGCTTACTGTTGTTCCCTCTACATGATATAAATGTTTTTACAATGGCTGTATGATCGCATACCATCGCCGGTTAGTGGTTACAACATAGAGTTCATAGTGTCTGGACGTCGTCGTAAAAATATTGTTTATTTTTTAACCGACTTCCCAAAAAGGAGGAGGTTCTCAATTCGACCGTATTTTTTTTTATGTATGTTAATCCATATCTCCGGCAGTTATAGACCGATTTGAGAAATTCTTTTTGTGTTTGAAAGAGTACGATGTCAGTGTGGTCCCATGGCAAAGAGACCAGGATCTGATGATGGGATCCTGGAGAAATTGAGAGAACTCTTCAAATTTCGTACGCTTTTGATACTATTACGGGACCGACTGTCACTGTGGGTGGGTATGGGTATTAAAGATATTATAGTTTTAGACCCGAAAACTGAAAAGCATAAAATAAAAAAAAACTTTTTACAAAAGAACAAAACCCACTTCACAAAAAAACACTGAAAGGGATAAAATAAAACTTTTCACATGGCTCTAGAAGTCGGTGGCAAAATAAACACAATCAACAGACCTGCACACACCGACTTCTAGAGCCATGTGAAAAGTTTTATTTTATCCCTTTCAGTGTTTTTTTGTGAAGTCGGTTTTGTATTTTTATAAAAAGTTTTTTTTTATGTTAAAAAGTACTGTTAAACTATCAAATGTTATCCACAGATTTGAAATGTATTCCAAAATCACATGTAAAGCACCTGTTTTCCAGAAAGGTAATAGTATTTTTTAAAAACTTTGAAATTACTTTTTAGTAGCACAAAAAACCAATTACTTGCCAGATTGAACTGGGAATCAACCTCAACATTCGAGTATTTACTTTAACTTTAACAGTTTACATGCTGATAATTCAAAATCTAGATTATTCGGTGCTTTATAACTACGCCAATATATTTTTTGGGAAACAAATTACGCTTAGTATCTCACGGTGGCGGTCGTAAAGTGACAAAATCGGCTGTAGAAATCTCATTTGTGTCGTGAAGGCGTCACGTCATTCATCCACAATTTTATTTTATGCAGGAGGAACATAGACACATATGAGACACATATAGAACATACAGCAGACTAACTTTCTTCTAAATATGTCCTAAGAAAAGAGGCAAAATAAAATTAACATTAAAATCAAATTATTAACAACTTTGTTAAAATGGCAACAAATCATTTAAATCGCTCTACCGATTTCATCAAATTTAAACTGATTCAGTAGACTATAAATCTTAAAGGTGTGTAAATCCAAAAAGTTTCAACTGAAAGATAACTCGCTCGATAAATCTACCTACTTAATATATTATTAATTTGATGTAAATCAAATTAGTCTCGCGACCTATCGAAGATAAATCACTTTATAACGATTTAGGGATCATTAATAAAACATTGCGTGAATAATTTATGTCCAATATTTAAAACCTCACTAGATTCGGTACTGTTTGAACTGGCTAAGCGGTATATTTGGAAACTAAAAGCACTCACCTACTGGCTTTTTGTACTATATCTGCATAAACATGAATTGGATGTAACAAGTTGCAAACCCATTCAACATTTAAATTGCAGTTTATTAAGCGGTGCAGTCTATTCGGTCATTACGCTGCAATGAAAGCAGATCTCCAATAACACAGCCATTAAAAGTCCGTATTTTTATGGGCAAAGGGATGGTCCTAGGGGTTCCCTTGCCCACTGCGTGCTATAAATATCTATTGTGAATTTTCTGGACGCTTTATAGCTTGAACCCCGGAGCCACTACTAAACTAAACAATTGATTGGTAAGAAGAGCTCATCAGACATGATAAATCTTCTTTTAGTACAATTCATACAAATTGGAAGCGTTTCGGAAATTACTAAATATCTAACACGTGCTTCAAAGAATACCGAAATGTTTTTGATTGTTTATACAGTGTAAAAAAATGTAGAACTGTGTGTGAAAATCATAAAAAATAATAAAATCCGCAAATTTCCAGACTCGATGGTTATACCATCCGGCTAGTTAAATATAGATAGACGGCTTCAATTACGGGGATATCTTTTTTAAGTAGATATTTCTATTTTCAGCGGGATATAATGAATAATCCAATTCATTGAAAAAAGCTTTTAGAAGTTAAGTACTCTACAGGTTCTCAAATTGTCTAATATAACTAAAATGATAAAGTTTTACACTTAGAATCAACAAAGGGATTTTTATCAAGCTAATTTGCTAGATTTCATCTTATCTTGTATGGAGAGAACTTTAAAAGGTAGGCCCTTGTTTTTACCCACGACGGAACGGAGCAGGTATATGCGTTTAGGGTGAGAGATGTTTGTGTGTTTGTGTGTTTGTGTGTTTGTGTGTTTGTGCAAAGTAATGTTCCCGCCTAGCTTCTAAACTAATGATCTGATTTTGATGCGGTTTTCAATAACGGGTTTGTCTTCGATGAGTTCATGTTCTTAGACAGGTGTCATGGCTGTAACTCACTAGGGGGCGCCACAATATTAGTGCAAACAGCAAAGCAATGTTCCCACCTATCTTCTAAACTAATGATCCGATTTTGATGCGGTTTTCAATAACGGGTTTGTGTTCGATGAGTTCATGTTCTTAGACAGGTGTCATGGCTGTAACCCACTAGGGGGCGCCACAATATTAGTGCAAAACAGCAAAGTAATATTCCCACCTAGCTTCTAAACTAATGATCCGATTTTGCCGCGGTTTTCAATAACGGGTTTGTGTTCGATGAGTTCATGTTCTTAGACAGG
>NWSH02000008.1:11171228-11194775 GCA_002382865.2 Heliothis virescens | reverse complement strand
TATATGAAATTTCAACAAAAATTTAACCATACTCATAAGTGTATTTTATGTCGTCGTTAAACATCTACAATTCTTCAATAATTGTATTCACGTCACTAGAAAACCTTGAGCTGGTTTAATGGCAGCCCCCGACGGATAATAATTGGGGGTTTTGAGTTATTTTATTCTTTTTCAATTAGATTTTTACCGTCGTGGGTTTTTTCAAAATTTTTATTGGGTACTCTTTCCTTTATAATTATGATAACTGTTTTTTTTATTTATTTAAATCTCAGTATTTTTAGGGTTCCGTACCCAAAGGGTAAAAAGGAACCCTATTACTAAGACTTCGTTGTCTGTCTGTGTGTCTCCAGGCTTTTTCATAGATAGTGGTACGGAACCCTTCGTGCGCGAGTCCAACTCGCACATGGCTGGTTTTTTTTACTTTCAGATCTTATTTTTTAGTTTATCTATCTATTAATACAATTTTAATAAACTTTAAAAATTTGTTAAATAAACGAAAATACCATAAATTCTAACGCCAATAAATGTTTTACTAATATTTTAAAGAAGTAATAAGATTTTTACGTAAATTCACCCATAAAAGAGTAGCTGATTGTTCTCATAGAAAAGGTCACTACCACACTCATAAAACACTGACCTTTCGCCACATAATTATTTTCGTCTCACTAATTATCTTAATTATAATCAGAAATGAATACCTACAAATTAGGGAGTGCCCTTAGGTACTTTCGAAGTGGGTGGACAAAGAAAAGGGCATACCTTACAGGGACAATGTAGTTTCATTGCGTCCTTAACTTTAGGCTTGTTTACTCTGCCCTCTTACTTGCATTACTATTTAGGAAAGTGGGGCGTTACGCAGATGGCAAATACCTTATTGTTAACTTAAGAGATATCGTCTTATCGGATCCCAAGCTACGATATGTTCTTACGGAAACAGTAAAAATAGAAACAAATTTTCCTCAATAGTTTCTAGAAATCAAGGTATTTTCACATCAATTTTATAGGAAGTACATATAGACAGACTTGAAAAACAACTGTTTGCTTTTATTAATTTACTAGCTTCTGCCAGCGGCTTCGCCCGCGTAAAACTTAAAATCCCGTTTTCTCCCGTTCCCGTGGGAATTTCGGGAAATCCTTTCTTAGTGCTCCCCTACATATCCCAAGGAACCTACATTCCAAATTTCAGCTGTCTACGACCAGTAGTTTCGACTGTGCGTTGTCTGTCAGTCAGTCACTCAGTAACGGAAGAGTTTTATATATATAGATTCTCAGGAAGAAAAATCTGTGCTGAAATTGATTACTTGCTTATTTTCAATGGTTGTCTGTGAGACTCCTGTTTTCGAAACAGATTAATTTATCCTGCTGTACATTGGTTGTTTTTGTACTCTTTAAGAACCCGTGCACACTGCACACTTTAAGTCGGCCGATAAACTTGATCGGGTAATAAATCTGTATGGAAATAAACACTATTAACATTAGTGCGCATATTACAACGATCAGGTATCCGACCGGTATTAGATCGACTTAAACTGATTGAGTTTACGATTACCGTCAAAATAAACTCAGCCTGCCATCAGGCTAACTATCGGGCCACAGTATAGTCGGCGGTGTGCGGGGCCTCTGAACATTTTCCATTTTCCACGAAAAATACTTTAACGCTATAAAGGAAGTTATAAAAGAAGTTCAAGAAGAGTAAGGCTGCCAATGAGGAAAATATCTGATTAATCTCAGTAACTTCACTTATTGCACAGTTAAGAATATCACGTATTCTTGGTAAAGAGTTTGAAGTCTAGTTAAGATCCTAAATATACATTTTCTAACACTAAGATGACCTAGGCAGATTTTGTAAGTTTCTAGCTGGTGGTAAATAGTTTAGGCTGAATAGATTAAGTTCTTCTAGATACCCAAGGTCTACATCTTCACCTACCTTTAGATGAGGTAGAGGAAATAAATATAAAAAAAAAAATAACTTACTATCTACCTCCTATTCTTGCCAACATATCACTAACAACTATAAACATGTGCTGCATCTAAAGGCAAACTTATAAGACGACAAACTGTAAGAGCCCCATCAAAGTTTGTAGCCAGTCATTTGTCAATAGACGTTTAAGTGCCCCTAAAATGCCCTCTTGTGTACAGAAGCCATTTTTAATAGCTACGCTGTGACCCAAACTGCGCAGCGACGGAACACGGGACGTCCGGCCTGGGACCCGCAAAAGGATAAACCATATTCGAAATATTTCCAACATTGCTAAGAATTTAAAGGGTAAAGGGAGCCAGGAGTAATCCTATGGGTATTAAGCAATTTGAATGAAGTCGAATGATATGCGTTTACAGGAGAAGATATTACCTACTTATCATCATGTGAATAGGGTTCCTGTCGCAAAAGCCTGTTTAGAAAACTTTGGAACATAGATGTTTGAATAAATTTAGACTGAAACTAGAGCACCTAAATGTAATCCAATTTTGCTGAAACTAATATCCGTTATATAAAGTACCACCAAAAATAATCCAACTCTTTCAGCTCTAATAAACCTAGTCTCATAGGACCAGTTCTACTTTTCACTTGAAAAGACCAAAATCCGCAGGTAACTGACCTAATGGTTTGCAACCGCCATTGCACTAACCACATGTTTGAGTGCGCGCTATGCTAAAATATTTCAACTATCAAATATTTGTTCCGAATCTAGGTGTTTGCAGACGTGACTTGATTCTTTAAGTGCACATAATGCTGCAGCGGAACGTTTAATGCTAGCTTAAGGTCTAGACTAAGCGAGATCTTCACGTTCCACAGTAAAAGGAAATCTTGAAGCACTAACAGTATGGATTAGACGGAGCTTAGCACGTGTAGATTTACTATTAGTCTTAATGTATAAGGTTTTAAGGTGCCTTTGAGGAACTCCAAATCCCCGGTTTTAATCGCTTGATAGAACTATACATAGATAATGATCGAGACACATTCAATTCCTCGACGGGTATGTTTCATGTGGGAGGCAATTAATTTTGCATGAAATTATAGGTATGTACGTAACGCCTACGGAAAAAATGGACACTCAATAGCGTGATAACCTTTCAAAGTAATAAGAACTGTACTCGTGTTCCGCTTTCAGAATTTCAGAAGTCGTCACGTCAAGCGTTTAATATTATGTATATGTATTATTGCAAAAAAATATATAGTTTCAGCGATGACTAACCTTATACCTATAAATAGGTGCGTTACTTTTAAACAGTATCTTTCAAATGGTAAACAGGCTATTTATCAGTTCTAAAGTATTTAATTGCATTTCATAAATAAACAGACAAGAAATTAAAAATGCTTTTCTATCAAACGATATGTTTAAAAATTATTTTAAACTGAATTCTACTGCGGAACTTTATTATGTATTCTATCTAATGTAATCCATTATTCATAAAATATGCTGCATGCACTGCATATGCATACATTTCTATTTTGCATCGAGCCTCACCCTTGCAAGCTTTAATTAATTAACTTACTGTAAAGTATCCGTTTTAATTATTTTCAAAATTATTCGTTTTTGTCTTGACTACCCAATCAATTTATATATTATGAAAATAATATATCGTGTCGATTAAATTACTTTTAATGTTAAGCCTTTCTAATTACCTATTTATTATGCTCGTATTTTTTTTGTGTAAAATAATAAAAAATAATCAACCCAAAATTTATTACTTAGATATAAAATCATGTGTTTTCTTAATAAATACAAGTTTTCCATGTATCAACTTACCCATAAAATACTCAAAAATCATCCATTACCAAATATAACTACGCATAAATCCAACAATTCAGTGTAAAACAGTTTCCTCAAACTTTGTGAATTCACAGAATTTATTCTACGTCACAGCACACTATGAAATAAATTGCACAAAATTGCATCCAATCAGGTCCGGGAGCACCGCGCACTTTTCCTCAGTTGGGAAGTTCGGCAAAGTTTACGTGTTCGTACGTAGCAGTGATGTGCGGGCGAGCGACATGCGGGGCCGACGGCCGACAGCGCGCGAGTGAGCGCCGCGCTACGAGCTGGCTGCCGGCACAAGCGCCAGCTTTAGCTATCACTCGGTCATCCGTTACCGCCCATACGCCTCAGTTCCTCCCTCCTGTTGCCTCGCCACCAGCTTGTTCATATTTCACTCGCAAACCTACTAGTAAATTCAATGATCTGTTATTAAAAATGTGCTACACTCTGTACCTACGAACTTTCATGAAAATTTCTCTAATTAAAAAGTCCAACCACATTTTCATGTATTCGCGGTAAATAAAAGTGAAGCAGCCGCATATCTCCGACTCGCAGACAGGTTAATTTTCATATTGTTGCACTCGTATCATCTACATAAAGTCCAGCTAAAAGCGAAGCTGTACCAAATTATTGTTGTTCACAAAATAAGATTTTATGCATGGTTATGCAGATGAGATTGTATTCAGGCACAATGATTGCAGAGATTCTTCAATGTTCTGCGAATGTTAGGAGTAATTTGAAAATGTAAGTTAGATTAGGAAGAGATGTAGCGTTTTTGTTCGTAAATAACGTGAGTGCACCGTGGAGTCTGAAATATTAGCAAGACATAATTGGCTTCGTGCCGAATCAACAGGGGCCAACTGTCGCGGGGCGCAAACGTATGGCGCCGCTTCGTAAGCGAGCACGCCACCCGTCACTGGCGGAACATTTCAAGCATTTTAACGCCATCGACCATCGATCACACTCACTTACTTCCCTATTCAGAGAAATAGAATTGTAAGGATTCACATTTATTCCAGAAAATACTTGCATTCTATAAAGGCTAAAATATAGACACCTTAAACCACTCAGGTATAATAATGTGCTCAATCTTTGGTAATGTTAATAATGACTGATTCTACTGTACTGATTCTTTGTGAATTCATTATTACCAGTTCTTGAATAGCGTTAATTTATCTTATCTAAAGAGTTATGTATATATACTTTTGTTAATACGTTAATTCTCTATGTATGTTGGTAATTTTAGGAACTTTCCAAAATCGTCAAGTAGTGTTGGGTGGGCTAATTACTAATTAAAGTTACTAGTAACGTTAAGTACATAGGTACCAACCCAAATTACGGTTCCAGCAAAGCTAAAATAAATGCCGCCTTTGGAAACCAAAAGGCTCGAATCTATGTCACTGCGTTACCTTGAATTACAACTTCGTTCTAGTCCGTATTTTCAACACTGAAAGATATAAACATTAATACCGTTATTCATTACAAAAAAAAAAAACAAAAGTTTAAACAAAAAGTAAAATATTTAAATCTTAAATACTTCTTGATACGTTTCTGTTCAACTTTTTTGTAATAACACCATTTATGTTTTCTTTTCCACCAAAACAGCAGCTTCGTCTAAAAGGAGAAACTACATAGAATTCTCATCAGATTTGTAACTTCCCCCCAGACGTTAATTACGCACTCTAATTAGTAATTACCCCTCAAGTCTGTTTTGCGGTTTGCTTAAAAGACGCGCAACATGTGGCTCTTATAATTCTTCTGAGTAACTTATGAATATCTTTAAATAATCTTAGAAGGCAAACTTAATTCTTCTGTATATCAGTTTATCTGTAAATACCTCGTAAACTGCAATATTTTTATGCTTTCGTTCGGGTGTTATTTAAATAATCTTTACTAGCTTCTGCCAAAGGTTTCACCCGCTTTCCCGTGGGAACTACTGCGCACACCCGGATAAAAAGTAGCCTGTAGCCTTCCTCAATAAATGGGCTACCTAACATTGAAAGCATTTTTGAAATCGGACCAGTAGTTCCTGAGATTAGCGCGTTCAAACAAACAAACAAACTCTTCAGTTTTATAATATTAGTATAGATTAAGAACTTGACTCGAAAGATGATCCTAGGTAGGAGACAAGGGGGCAATTCGCTTAACGCTTAGCTGGTACTCCCTAGTCTCTGGCTATCACCAAGCTCGTACGATCGCAAGTGAATGCAAGCTGCACACAACATTACTTGATGATTTACAGGAAAATATATTAGCTTAAGAAAATAGCCTTCCAGGAAGTTATTTTTATTATTTTTAAACTTCATAAAAAAAATTAAAGATACCTTAGATACTTATTATAGGTATTTACTTATTAAGTCAACTCTAAGCAAGCATCTGTTATCTGCAGCTGGGCTCAAATTTCGATGCCATTGAATTTTGTAATTCAGAGTTGGTCGACTGCACGCATGAATGTTTCAATTCAGCCAGTCTGATTTGAAACATTGATGGAAGTTTCAATTTTCATTCAAATTGGTGGTAAAAATATTTTTTACTGGACAATAGGAATTTATTTATATGGCTTTTCCTGACAGCATTTTTTTTAAAGACTATAGACATAGTAACATTACGAATTAGATCTGTTGTGGACCAAATGAAAAATGTTGCATTATACATAATGCCCGGTCATTATGAAAAATGCCCAATCTGAGAGAGCAATTTAATAATAATCATTCAAATAACCTAATTGACCGGGCATTCTACATATTGTACATCGCCCTTTGGGCAGAGTAATACAAACAAATTTGATGTCTGAGCTTGGAACGTCATTGTTTTGTCATTGTGGAAGTTTCAGTTTTTTGCAGCAAGCATGATTTCTGTCACGGCTTCGGCGCTGCGGGGCTCCGGCGGTCCCACGCGAGTTTATCGTCGCAGATAGGTTTAACGCTCACCACCGCAGCTTCGGCTTGCTGGCCGGCACTGCCGGCCAGCCTCAGCCGCGGTGGCGAGTGTTACAACCACCTGCTCCTCAACTCGCGGCCCGCCTCGCCTCTCCGCGCCTACGCGATTTTGAATTACACTCTAGGGGTAGGGCAGACAAGACTGCGTGCAGTCGGATTTACAGCAATTCGTTTCTGTCATTAAAACCTAACTTTCAGCTAATGTTCTAGGATATATATTTTTTGGACAATGAGTTACGAAATTAAAACCTATCCGCGTTCGTCCGTATTCGCTTACAATGCAAAACTAAACACAAACAATAGTGCCCGCCGCACGTGCCGCAAGCTGAATAGCGGTCTCTGATTGGTCAAACCGTGTCACGCGTTCTTCCCTCCCTGCACCGCATCAAATTTGGCTTTATTATCAAACTGCCCAAATGTCATGTAGCAATATAATATTGACCGTGCAATGTGATAAATAATGAAGTTTAGATAGTAATTAATCACTTAGCCGAATAGAGCTAGACATTATTCATAATGCTCGCACATTATGAATAATGCCCACATTAATCACCTAGTCCATAACAGATCTATCACTTACTTTACTAATGATCCAATATGATTCAAAAGCATGTTAATACTTTAAAAATTCGATGTTTATTATGCATGTTCAGACTTCTAGCACTCAAACCTATCACAATCTGACACAATGAAGCCGAACCAACATGATATGCCTTAATTAGAAAATTAACAAATTAATGAGCTCGAAACCAAAGACAAGACTAGTGATGTACCCGCGAGTATACGAGTCACGTGTATCAGTGTAACATAACTATTAATTGTTGGAATGACGGCTTCAGGTCGACTGTGAACATTCAGAATCGAGAACAGTACCGAGTTGTGTAAATCGATTTACACTCATTAAGCATTCGGCATTTACCCTTTAGTGTTAATGATTAAGGAAGTTTTGAGCCCTTTTCGATTAGGTGCGTTCAGTATTAAGGAAAGTATCAACATCGGTTAGCAATTGTTATTGATGTCAATGGGAACGAATTGTAAGTTTTCTTTCATTTTGTTAAGTGGTCACTACAAAAACCTTTCTGTTCTGTCTTGCAAAGTGAACTACTTTCATTATTTTATAGAAAAAATGTAGAGCGTTTATCTCTTTTAGTCCTTATTTCACTGAAAGTCTGGGTACCATTTTAGATTATAAGTAGCAATATCAAGTTTATTATGTAAGAGTTTCTTTATTTCGTCAGTTATTCGTTATTTTTATGAATTAATATACAATTTATAAAGATTATGTTTGTTTTTAAATTCAGTTTGAAATCCACTACTAATATGGAATATATGTATTAAGTATGTTTTACATTCGCCTCGTGGGAGGAGCACATATACATTACCATTGCCTACAAATGAGAACATTTTTAAATATTTATAATACTTAAAAATATTAGCATTTTAGGTTTTTTGGAATATCTTACCTCCTTGGGGAAAAGAATTGCAGACCAGAATAATATTTTCTGTTTATTACGATAGAATGCCCTCGTTTTATTAAAATAAGTTAACTATTATTTTTGGAAAAATATATTTTTTATTCATGAAAGTCAAAACCTACATTCAAAGTAAAAAAAAAAATATCCCGAACACAGTCCATTATAATCCCACTTTTTGTAATATCAAGGTACTACTTTAGAGTAGTTACTACTATGTGCAGTCCACAGCTAGTCTACCCTACCCGAATCTGTCCAATTTTACCAATCAAACATTAACCTTCCACTATTGTGATAAGGTTGAAAATCTATTGAAGAAATATTGACAGATTGAGGTAGGTTTATGTCTGCACTAACGCCAATTATAAAAAGCAGCTGCAGATCGCTTGACTCGAAAGCTATTTCGAACCGTAAAAGTTGCAAATCACACTGGACATGTGGTAAATTCCTCTTAAATATACGAATAGGTAGGACTAATGTATTCTTTGCAACTGTCTCATTGATTATCTGCGGTGTAGGTACGAGATTCCGGGTTCAATTCCTGGGTCAGGCCATTTTTACAAATAAACTATGTATGTAGAATATTAAGGTGTAATCCGTCAGATGATCTTTATCGGTCTGTTTATCAATTCATTTCCAAAAAATAACTAGCTTTTTGCCGCGGTTTCGCTCGTAACGTCCCATGAGAACTACTTCGCGTAACCGGATAAAATATGGTCTATTTCACCGGGGATAGTTTAGCTTCCCAACAGCGAAAAGTTTCTTTTTCAAATTGGTTTCATAGTTTCGGAGCCTATAAGGTGGTGTTCTTACAAAGAAACCCTGTTTATAACATTAGTATGGGCAAATAGATTTGGGTAAGCCAGAAACTTTACAATATCTACCTATACTCAAATTCCTGCTGAAGGATATGTAACGATGCCCTTACACTTTAGTACGACCTACGGTGAGTCGTAACGTGCTATACCGCCCTCCACATTATCTGAGCCTAGCCAAGCGAAAAATTGATATTTGTTATGGCATTTACATAACCAAATCGCTCTTAAATTCACATTATTTATACATTCTATTATAGCCACTATACAAACAACAAAGCAAGTATTATTCATCCAATTTATTTAGTAAAAGCGTAGGTTTTGAAACATTATAGCAATTAGTTACTTCTTTTGTTTAATGTGTAGTAGTAATAATTAATTGTATTTACATATTTGTGTTTATTTAGTTCAATGTATGCTTGGAATAATGTACATTATTTTAAATGTAGGTACTTGTGTAACTGAAATTGTGTGAATGTGTGTAATCAAAGGAGGTTGATAAAAAATGCATATACACGCATTGTGTGATGTCAAATGCATCTGTTTATAGATTGATGCGGAAAACATTCATTTTTTTGCAATCAATAAGCCAGCGCGTGTTATTGGGTACCTATATTATATCACAATCATCATAATATATCGCTTTCACTTTTATTTTTAGGTTGTACACGAATAGGGATATAAATATAAACATGGCCCAATACCAGTTAATCCCAATTTTACATCGACGATTTCATAATTACTCAAGCTTGTAAAATAAATACGTATTGGAGAGTACCAATGCATTTACATTTTCTCATTTACTTGCACCAACTATATTGAGCAATAAAATTAAATCAAACAAAATCGATTGTGAAATAAAATGTGTGAACTCATTTCCGAACAGCGGCAGCCCTCTCGTCCGGCCGAGCACAATTTTTATCATCACAAAGGCAATTTCCATCAAAATGCACGAATTTGGGGCTTGAAGCGTGAAGCTGTATGCACTACCCACTCCACAAACAACGCTATATGGCTGCCGACGGCAACTGCGTGATGTCAGCGCAATATACGACACAAAACTATGCTCCTCTGATGCACACTCGACCGTGCTACCAATAATTAAACGACAGTTTCCTGTAAACAAGTTTTGGTCCTTAATGCGTTTGTCTTCATAATCTCCTTATAATTTAATTTCTTTATAAGTTGTCTCTCACATTAATTATTAAAATATTTTAATGGTACTTATCAAGTTTACAAATATAATTCGTGTGTCTTCCCAAACTATTAATCGTGTCGGTTGCTTTATTTCGGACATTCGAATAACAAATAATTTTGATTTTATACAAGAGTTAGAGATACTTAGTTGCCTAAATGTAAAACATTTAGGAAACTAAGTATCTCTAACTCTCTCTGTATTGAGTCCATTTTAATGGTTTCATCAATTAAATAATTGTCCATTACAAGCAATAATAGTATTTCACTGTATTTAACCTGACGCAATTTATGAGTCAATTTAATAATTAATTATTTTTGCCACCCAGCAGTAAGAGTCACTTTAAACTCATTTGTTGATTGTTTGATGGATTGGCAAATAATTAATAATATATCTATAGCTATGTTTTGTATAAAAAAGTGATCTTTTATGTCATTATTTAAATTACTAACGTTATTTCAAATATAAATCGTTTTTTTTTATAATGAACTCAGCTGTAGGATACAAGACATATCTCGTATGTATAAAATCCTGCTGATTTAATACTATCTTATTCATATAGGTAAGTTCCTTCTACCATACTCAACAAGTTTTACGACATTTATATTAGGCATAGGTCTTATCGCTTGGTACAAAGTCATGAATCAAATATTCTGTTTTCAAATCTAGGTCTAAGGCGGCAGCTGTGTTTGCAAAGCGCGATTTGCGAATAAGACTATTAAAGTCATGACGCCCACAAATTCATATTTAACCACGCAAAATCAAATCTCAAATTACTTTTTAAAAACATATTTACTGAACGTAAAGTTAAACTGGCCTTTAAATAAAAATAAAACCTCGTGGGAATACCAAATTCACAGACAAAGGGCGAAAAACTGACGTGTTCCAAATTCGAAATTCACCAAACAAAATCACATAAATAAGAATAAAGTTGCGTGTCAATGTAGCGTGTAATGATAAAACATAAATTAAATTCGGCTTAGCGAGGGTGAGTGATCGATACAGTGATATTAATAATACTCGTAGGTGCGCGGGCGTCGCGTGCGGGCGCATGCGCAGTGGGCAGGCGCGCGCGCCGCCAGGTGAGAACCAGAACATCTGCCGAGCACGACAGACGTACATTGATTAGTGTTGCTGGAACTACCACTATTATGACTTAGATAATATTGGTATTATACCAAGGTGGAGTACGTTTTGTTAATGGCAACTTGATGTGATTTATTTTTATTGACTTTTAAGATCTTGTTTTTTTTTTCTATTTTAGGATAAAGTTACCAAAATCGTTTATTTCATTTCAATGATTAATGTGAATACAACTCATAACACTAAAAATCAGTCGGATAAAAATAGAACAATAAAAAAAATACAGCATAAAATTCACGAGTCCTTTTAAAGTAGCTCTAAAATGCAGTAACTCTTAAATACCTAACTACAAACCAACCGAACAATAAAAAGGTTAATTGTTCTGCAATCTCGCGTCATCCACGTACAAAATTGCGTGTCAACGAGCTTTGAAACACGTTAGCCTGTACTCGGACTAGGTGTCAACAGTAAACACGCACCCTGTAGATAGCGGGACAACGCTTCATAATCTACATCTGTGTAAACCAACGATGACAGAAAGGGTTGACTTATCAAAGATTTAATGGCTCTTCTAGTTATTTATTGGTAAGTAAGAAATTACTCGGTCCAAATGACCGTGCGATAGTGAGGTGTATCAAGTTACACCCTCCGGCAGACACCACACGTCACATTCTGTCATAGCAAGCGTAAAATGCTAAGGACATCGATACGATACGTACGAAAGGATATGTGAATAAATTATANTACATTCAAAGTAAAAAAAAAAATATCCCGAACACAGTCCATTATAATCCCACTTTTTGTAATATCAAGGTACTACTTTAGAGTAGTTACTACTATGTGCAGTCCACAGCTAGTCTACCCTACCCGAATCTGTCCAATTTTACCAATCAAACATTAACCTTCCACTATTGTGATAAGGTTGAAAATCTATTGAAGAAATTTTGACAGATTGAGGTAGGTTTATGTCTGCACTAACGCCAATTATAAAAAGCAGCTGCAGATCGCTTGACTCGAAAGCTATTTCGAACCGTAAAAGTTGCAAATCACACTGGACATGTGGTAAATTCCTCTTAAATATACGAATAGGTAGGACTAATGTATTCTTTGCAACTGTCTCATTGATTATCTGCGGTGTAGGTACGAGATTCCGGGTTCAATTCCTGGGTCAGGCCATTTTTACAAATAAACTATGTATGTAGAATATTAAGGTGTAATCCGTCAGATGATCTTTATCGGTCTGTTTATCAATTCATTTCCAAAAAATAACTAGCTTTTTGCCGCGGTTTCGCTCGTAACGTCCCATGAGAACTACTTCGCGTAACCGGATAAAATATGGTCTATTTCACCGGGGATAGTTTAGCTTCCCAACAGCGAAAAGTTTCTTTTTCAAATTGGTTTCATAGTTTCGGAGCCTATAAGGTGGTGTTCTTACAAAGAAACCCTGTTTATAACATTAGTATGGGCAAATAGATTTGGGTAAGCCAGAAACTTTACAATATCTACCTATACTCAAATTCCTGCTGAAGGATATGTAACGATGCCCTTACACTTTAGTACGACCTACGGTGAGTCGTAACGTGCTATACCGCCCTCCACATTATCTGAGCCTAGCCAAGCGAAAAATTGATATTTGTTATGGCATTTACATAACCAAATCGCTCTTAAATTCACATTATTTATACATTCTATTATAGCCACTATACAAACAACAAAGCAAGTATTATTCATCCAATTTATTTAGTAAAAGCGTAGGTTTTGAAACATTATAGCAATTAGTTACTTCTTTTGTTTAATGTGTAGTAGTAATAATTAATTGTATTTACATATTTGTGTTTATTTAGTTCAATGTATGCTTGGAATAATGTACATTATTTTAAATGTAGGTACTTGTGTAACTGAAATTGTGTGAATGTGTGTAATCAAAGGAGGTTGATAAAAAATGCATATACACGCATTGTGTGATGTCAAATGCATCTGTTTATAGATTGATGCGGAAAACATTCATTTTTTTGCAATCAATAAGCCAGCGCGTGTTATTGGGTACCTATATTATATCACAATCATCATAATATATCGCTTTCACTTTTATTTTTAGGTTGTACACGAATAGGGATATAAATATAAACATGGCCCAATACCAGTTAATCCCAATTTTACATCGACGATTTCATAATTACTCAAGCTTGTAAAATAAATACGTATTGGAGAGTACCAATGCATTTACATTTTCTCATTTACTTGCACCAACTATATTGAGCAATAAAATTAAATCAAACAAAATCGATTGTGAAATAAAATGTGTGAACTCATTTCCGAACAGCGGCAGCCCTCTCGTCCGGCCGAGCACAATTTTTATCATCACAAAGGCAATTTCCATCAAAATGCACGAATTTGGGGCTTGAAGCGTGAAGCTGTATGCACTACCCACTCCACAAACAACGCTATATGGCTGCCGACGGCAACTGCGTGATGTCAGCGCAATATACGACACAAAACTATGCTCCTCTGATGCACACTCGACCGTGCTACCAATAATTAAACGACAGTTTCCTGTAAACAAGTTTTGGTCCTTAATGCGTTTGTCTTCATAATCTCCTTATAATTTAATTTCTTTATAAGTTGTCTCTCACATTAATTATTAAAATATTTTAATGGTACTTATCAAGTTTACAAATATAATTCGTGTGTCTTCCCAAACTATTAATCGTGTCGGTTGCTTTATTTCGGACATTCGAATAACAAATAATTTTGATTTTATACAAGAGTTAGAGATACTTAGTTGCCTAAATGTAAAACATTTAGGAAACTAAGTATCTCTAACTCTCTCTGTATTGAGTCCATTTTAATGGTTTCATCAATTAAATAATTGTCCATTACAAGCAATAATAGTATTTCACTGTATTTAACCGTACGCAATTTATGAGTCAATTTAATAATTAATTATTTTTGCCACCCAGCAGTAAGAGTCACTTTAAACTCATTTGTTGATTGTTTGATGGATTGGCAAATAATTAATAATATATCTATAGCTATGTTTTGTATAAAAAAGTGATCTTTTATGTCATTATTTAAATTACTAACGTTATTTCAAATATAAATCGTTTTTTTTTATAATGAACTCAGCTGTAGGATACAAGACATATCTCGTATGTATAAAATCCTGCTGATTTAATACTATCTTATTCATATAGGTAAGTTCCTTCTACCATACTCAACAAGTTTTACGACATTTATATTAGGCATAGGTCTTATCGCTTGGTACAAAGTCATGAATCAAATATTCTGTTTTCAAATCTAGGTCTAAGGCGGCAGCTGTGTTTGCAAAGCGCGATTTGCGAATAAGACTATTAAAGTCATGACGCCCACAAATTCATATTTAACCACGCAAAATCAAATCTCAAATTACTTTTTAAAAACATATTTACTGAACGTAAAGTTAAACTGGCCTTTAAATAAAAATAAAACCTCGTGGGAATACCAAATTCACAGACAAAGGGCGAAAAACTGACGTGTTCCAAATTCGAAATTCACCAAACAAAATCACATAAATAAGAATAAAGTTGCGTGTCAATGTAGCGTGTAATGATAAAACATAAATTAAATTCGGCTTAGCGAGGGTGAGTGATCGATACAGTGATATTAATAATACTCGTAGGTGCGCGGGCGTCGCGTGCGGGCGCATGCGCAGTGGGCAGGCGCGCGCGCCGCCAGGTGAGAACCAGAACATCTGCCGAGCACGACAGACGTACATTGATTAGTGTTGCTGGAACTACCACTATTATGACTTAGATAATATTGGTATTATACCAAGGTGGAGTACGTTTTGTTAATGGCAACTTGATGTGATTTATTTTTATTGACTTTTAAGATCTTGTTTTTTTTTTCTATTTTAGGATAAAGTTACCAAAATCGTTTATTTCATTTCAATGATTAATGTGAATACAACTCATAACACTAAAAATCAGTCGGATAAAAATAGAACAATAAAAAAAATACAGCATAAAATTCACGAGTCCTTTTAAAGTAGCTCTAAAATGCAGTAACTCTTAAATACCTAACTACAAACCAACCGAACAATAAAAAGGTTAATTGTTCTGCAATCTCGCGTCATCCACGTACAAAATTGCGTGTCAACGAGCTTTGAAACACGTTAGCCTGTACTCGGACTAGGTGTCAACAGTAAACACGCACCCTGTAGATAGCGGGACAACGCTTCATAATCTACATCTGTGTAAACCAACGATGACAGAAAGGGTTGACTTATCAAAGATTTAATGGCTCTTCTAGTTATTTATTGGTAAGTAAGAAATTACTCGGTCCAAATGACCGTGCGATAGTGAGGTGTATCAAGTTACACCCTCCGGCAGACACCACACGTCACATTCTGTCATAGCAAGCGTAAAATGCTAAGGACATCGATACGATACGTACGAAAGGATATGTGAATAAATTATACACGAAACTTCACTAATAAAGGCATACGTCTATCCTATATTTACAGAATGGAACTCAATTAATTGGGCGGGGAGACGTGGTGCCATTGTCCTCGCATTATTTGCTTTCAAAAAATTACAAAATACGGCGCCGACAAACTTTTTAATGTATCGCGACATTCTATTTGTTCCCCCGAACTCCTTTCTTTTCGGGGCTACGACAAAAATTCAATTTACATCTCTTTGCCTCGCAGTTACTTAATTCTTTCTCTCAGTGAAAATAAATCTCCCGTAATTGATTCCGCTTTAGTTCAATTTGTCTTCGTTAAAACTCAATTTCCGTAGTCTATTTGTGAATAATAAATTGCGTACTTCAACAATGTGCCACAGTGGTTGTTTTGTGTATACTTCGTGAAAACAATTTCGTCGACACGAAACAAGTCAATCTAAATTACCGGAACACGAGGACACGGTGACAGAGCGCTCTTCACTTCAGTCGCAGCTCCCGGCCGGCGCTGATCTCCTTACTAATGTATCGGCGGGTTCTCGCTCGCACGGCTTCACGCAATCATTAGCGGACAGCTACGGAATAGCGAACTTGTTTATAAAAGAGCACGCCGCCCCATCCGACCTGATTCCATGTTTAAATAAAGTAAGAGCCCGAGTCGTAAAAAACAAACGTGTTTGTGCAATACAAGTTTACTTAGAGCAATAACCGTTAGATTTCTTCTAGTAACTGCTAATAAAAAGCTAAAATTAACACTTTAATATTACAGATGTATACCGCAGATATTACACGCTGCCAGTTATCTGGAATTGGACTGTAAAAAAGATAAGGTATGCAGCAATGGAGTCGTCAATGTAACGATTTCACATATTGGGTCCCGGTCGGCACGTCTCGGCCGACCCTCGCGCTATCGGCCGGGACATCGCGGCTCGAGGGTAAACATCTAATCTGCCGCACAAACAAGCTGTCCAAATTGCCTCTAAGGTTATCGAATACTAAATTAAATTGGTTACATGTTTCCATAACCGACTCAATTGCTTAACCTAACCAAAAAACTGGAATGCAATACATATTAATAGGTTACAATTACAATACAACGCAGCCCTACAATCATTGCAATACATTCATAAGAGGAATATGTTATTTTGTCATTTAATTTCACTTGCATGAACTTCGAAATATGGGTTCATATAAATGGCGGAACGATTTAACTCTCAGTGCTGGCAGGCTGAACTACGATGACAGAGTTTCGAAAGCTTTATCTTTCAGCGCTTTACTTATTCTTAATAAAGCAGAAGTAAGTAAACAGTGAAAGTTTGTAAATTAGTGTTAACGACAGCGAGTTTTAATAAGCAACGAGTTTACTTGTTGCGAATAGCAATTAGTTCCGTCTTGCGTCACGCGTGGACTTAACGTGTCTAGTTTGAAAAGTCAGACCGCGTCTCGGTTTTAATGAGTTTTCGTCTAATGCCTTCCTTGCCAAGAAAATTTATGTCATGAATAATAATAGATGCTAACAGAGCAACGATTAAATCCTGAAAAGACACGTCCGCGGATAATCCGCGGAAGAAACATCCTAATAAACACCGTTTTAACGAGTTGATGACAAGAAAAGCTGCAGCGGAACGCGACGGGCGACGTAATACTGTGTACCGAGCAGGTCGTGTGCCGAGCCGCGCCGCACCTGTGGCGATGATAATCCTCCACACGCACCGCGCCGCCTACCGACGCTTATTAACTTTCAGACGTACCTACGCAAAAAATCTTCAAATAGCTTAAGAGGTGAATCCTTTTACTCAAAAGATTTACTTAACTTTGATGTTTAAATCACGTAAAAGGCGCAGCTATAAGTATCTATTACGGCCCTACTACCTCACTAATAAGCTATTTAAACTCCTTTTGTTCGAAATCTCGCACTAGCTACATTAAATAAACATAACATGCGGAGTCCGTCGGTACATATTTAAATTTACCCACACTCGCGTCAGGTACGAAATGTTTCATTTGAAATGGCCACTATTCATAAAATGTAACAAACTTCAGCCGGTATTTCATGAGTCTACCTACATCCGAAATTCTCTGCGTGTTTGTCTACTAATTACTATTTTACCGGGTTAAAAATGGTGAGGTTAAACATCCTGGAGGGAAATTATATTTTAAAGCGTAGCGTTGTGTTACTGAGAGCAGGCGATATAATATAATGTACCAATTTATAGATTACGTGGAACTGAATATTGCAATAGTTGACGAGGTGGTGCATGGTCGGCGTCCCTTCCCTTTCAAATACCATTAGCCTGACGCTTCATCAGGCGCAGGACAATACATTGTGTTGTGCCGTCTATTCGCTTTTGATACCAGTATCGCGCGAAACAATAGCACCTGTAAAATAGCAGAGTTTTATCAATATAAATGCCAAAAACATATAACGGCCAATAATGAAAGTTTTTGAATTTGCGCCATTGAATTAATATAGTGGATCTAAACTAGGATTTAAATTAAGCCATTGTATGGTTTCAGTGATTAATGCTCAATCCTTCTCCGTGTGAGAGGAGGCCTGTGCCCAGCAGTGAAACGATAAAAAGGCTAATAAAAAAATAAAAAAAATGGTTTCAGTATTGACCATTTTTTTTCAAATAAATCGTGGGTCTCTCTATTTCATTGAATAAATAAACAGAGTTTGCTTAGAAGAGAGAAGAGACACACAAAGTGATACAAATACGAAGTGAGCGGAACGGGATTGAGAAACCTATTGGTCATACGTAAGCACTATCCTTATTGGTAGCTAAACCAATGCAAGTCTCTGCTAAACTTTCAGGCACCTAACAAGCACTTACATTACTTGGTATACCTACTTAACTTTGCATCGTGGAGGACATCACCTCCTGCTTTGTTTTTTTGCCGATAACAGATTTTCCAGGTTTGTTTGCAGACGATAGTTTTTATTATACGAAGCGAATCTATATCTATACTAATATTATAAAGCTGAAGAGTTTGTATGTTTGTTTGAACGCGCTAATCTCAGGAACTACTAGTCCGATTTGAAAAATTGAGCGTTAGGTAGCCCATTTATCGAGGAAGGCTACTTTTTATCCGGGTGAGCCGAGTAGTTCCAACGGGACGCGGGTGAAACCACTGGCAGCTTGTGTTAAATAATTATCGTCCGTAGGCAAAATGATTCGTTTCTTAGGTAGGAACTCATAGAAGGGACGCACATAATTGAATTGTAGATATTGTAATGTATTTGATTCGAAGGCGCATATTGAATCCGCTTTGACTCCTTGATTGCTTGCAAATCGATATACCTTTGCAGCCTGTATGAGCTTCGCTTGAACGTTACACCTTTGTCGTCCGAAGACGTACATGCCTACTAATATCAGAAACGCCTTGTAATGAAATATCACTTTGGAGCGGTAATTTTTTAAACTACTATTTTATTAAGGTCATCCCCTTAACCCTTTTCGGAATACCTATATATATTTTTATATATAAAACTCTTCCGTTACTGAGTGACTGACTGACAGACAACGCACAGTCGAAACTACTGGTCGTAGACAGCTGAAATTTGGAATGTAGGTTCCTTGGGATATGTAGGGGAGCACTAAGAAAGGATTTCCCGAAATTCCCACGGGAACGGGAAAAAACGGGATTTTAAGTTTTACGCGGGCGAAGCCGCTGGCAGAAGCTAGTATTTTTATATGGTAAGAATAATTTCAACGGGACTTTATTAGCCCTTAGTAGCTCGGATATAATTGCTGAGCATGAGATTGTTCTTCGATTTCTGAGAAGAACAGTGTATTAATCTGTTGGTACCTACAGCTGGCAGAGAAAGTGCCCAAATGCCAACAAAACGACAAGTCCCATAATAGACCTACCTCTTTCTAGGAAAACATTTTGTACTTAAATGTTGTATGAAAAATACTGCGTCAGTATTTCCGCAATAATAGCTTTGAGATAAAACATGAATAAAATATGGAATCTATGTATAACATGCCAACGTTATCAAAGGCAAATGATATAAGAAGCTAGTTTGTTAAATATGTAGGTAGTAAAAAACAGCCTTATTCAAAGACGTACGCATTTCTTTGGATATAATAATATTAATAAATTGAAGAACAGGAAAACAAAGCAATGACGATCGTAATATTAACCCTCAAAAAACTAGCTCACATTGTTTACTCTCTGTCATCATCATCTGTCTCTTCCTAACTATGTTGAGGTTGGCTTCCAGTCTAACAGAACGCAGCTGACTATCAGTGTTTTACATAGTGCGACTGCCTATCTGATATATACCCAGTTACCCGAGCAACCCCTTTGTAAGATTGAGCAACGGCTGTCAAAAATGTTGAAATAGAGCAGAGACCTTCAATTTTACCTTGCCTTCCAAAGTACGGAGAACTCGATATGACAGAGACGGTCGCCCATCCTAGGAATGACCACATCAAGCGTTGCTTTGCTTGACCTATGCGGCTGTTAGCTCTTAACTAAACTATTTAACGAACACAACATTTTGGTTTCAAAATTTCGATTTGATAATAAACAAGTAACATTCACATTTATAGTGACTTGTAGATGTGCCTAAACCAAGAAAATTAATCTCATGATGTAAACGAAGGAAACTAAAACAGGAAAGACGATTTGTGAAAACCGCGAACGTGTAATCTTCTTCTTCTTATCGAGTGAGCTGCAGGTTTAATCACCTAACAAGCCCTAGTGTCAGAGTTTTCTCAAATCCGCCTGACGGCCTCTGACGTGGAATTATAACTACGACTGCTACTGAGTAACAATCGAGGACGACGGCTTTACGTGCCCTCCCAGGCACGGGGGTGTAACACCGCCAACTTCCAAACTCCAGGCTGCTTTTTGTGAAAGTTTCTAAAACCCACAAAGCGATTTCGGCCTGACCCGGGAATCGAACCCGAGACCCGTGGCACGGCAGTCGCGCTATGCGACCACTAGACCAACGAGGCAACGTGTAATGATACAGACAGAGTAAGTTAAAAGGGGGATGAAAAAAGCAGTGGCTGTGATTTAATAACATATGAGAAATGTATAGATAGATATGATTTTAAAACACCCTTTTACATAAACAGGTATGTATATATAGTACTCTACTCAATGAAATTCATCCTACGCCTGTCTTTTTATAAATATGTCCATATTATTTTTGGTATCTTACTACTTTATAGATACAGTACTACCCACGCAGAATATGAATTCTTAGTAATATGTACGTATCTACATATTTGTATGTGTTACCAATTGATAGCATGTCAAATCTTCGTCAGTGAAATGGTTGATAGTCTTTGAACAAGTTAACGGCCGTTCCCAATAACATATCCATCTCTGGATTTGCTTACTAGAGATAGGAATTTGACATAATTTGTATGGGGGTTATGTCAAAGTTCTATCTCTAGTAAGCAAATCCAGAGATAGATAGATTATTGAATTCCGCAGTAAATGAAGAATGGTTCCTATCTATCATATTTATGTTAGTGTCATTTTGTCATCAATTCAAAATATTTTTAAGGTAAGTACAGGAAAACACTTTTCAAGGTTTTTTTCTTAACCTAGACTATTTAGATACGTACTGCAAAGTAAGATATTAACAAATAATTATTACTTTAAAATCTCATAACAATACGTAAAATATATAAAAGCAATCAGAAAAACCATATAAAATAAAAAGAGTCCATTATCGTGCGCTTACATGATTACGAAAAACATCACAGCAATGAATTTTGAAATGATTTTATCATTCAGGAGGCAAAATGACGGCGCATATTCAACTGGAATCTGATTTTCAGATAAATTCTTCACGTTATGTGCTCGCTTTTTTAAAGCATCCGAATATCACGAGTGTAATAACGTGAATCGCAAGCATTTATTATAACACTTAGCCCCATTTCCATAAAATTATCAATTGCTTTCAACCGCTGTAAGGGTATGATAGAGAATTTCGAATGCTGCGAATCGTAGCGTGTGGTATGATCCTAAACACTTCTATGTTATAGGTTTGTATAGTAAGGATTACTGAATAATCTGTTTTGGATTCACAGCTATTGGCATTTGGCAACTATTTGAAGTGAAGTGTGCCCGATACACTGCGGACGGGGCCCGCAGTCCCGCGCCGTCCCGGGGTATCCCGCAGAGTGTTTTAGCGACATAAATTGCCACCGCCTATTTACATTATGTTGTCGTGAATTAACATATCCGCGGGTATTCCCTAGCCAACCTGAATATCCCACAAAATTTACACAATTTACAGTAAAAATACTGGTACCTACGTACAGTACCAAGCAAAATTGGTATACCTTTTTTAATAAGGAGAGGGATTTTTAATTATTTAATTCTTTTTGTACAAATTTTCAGCTTGTTTCCGCACCTTTTTACGCGTTTTATTTTGCTTTCGCGTAAAGGGTTATGGTTCGTAAGGATGGTTTGCTTTTCTTAATAGAGCTTTTAAAAATCAGTTTGCTCTTTTTTTCTCTCTCATGGTCGGGCATTTTTTCCTAGACATTAAACCTCAATACATGAAGACTCAATACTTATACATATGGCATACCTACTTATAAATACCTAGAACTATTTGAACTTTTAGTACTAAAATGTAGGTTTGTAAAATAATTCCGTGTGGCACGTTGGTAGTTGTCGCAAGAGACAACGATCGGACATGTCTACACGTACTGCTAACACGGGCAGCAACGGGCGCCTAACTTATATCATAATCTGTATGTTTACACACACGAATATTTGTGTGAATATAATTATTTTTAACGAATAATCTCACACAATAAATGATACGTATCACTACAGATTAATGATTGTAATAAGTATATCAAGTTACAATGTATGGATTTGTTTTCAAAATAAGTACGAAAAAGGCTGATAAGCACGGCTTGTGTATGCAGAAATGTATTTGGATTTTGCTATCAAAAACATGTTGTTTTAGAAAATACTGCCAACAATATTTGTTAGTGAATACAAAAGGGTTCTATTTTTAACTATCACCGTTAAGAATAAATGACACTGAAAACGACACACGGGTAAACAAACGAACGTAAAAAATGTTGCTTCATTTTATTACACTCATTCAACCAGGAAAAGTTCAATTAAAAACGAAACATTCCGACGGATTCCCGTTAATAAATCAATAAAGGCGAAACAAATGAACCAATTTCATTGGAAAATAAATATTCTGGGATATTTTTCACTGAATGTCCAAATACGGTAGTCATAACGCGATCTTATAGCTAGTTTACTACCTATTGATTTAAAATCAGATACCAGTTGTTTTATTTCACTGGGCTACTTTTGCGTATGAAGTTAGTTTAGAGTAAGACAAAATTACAGAAGCGGCCTTTAATGCCTTAGAATGTTCATCTTCACTAGGCTTTATCAGCTGCTGGACATAAGCCTGACATAAGATCATTGGAACTGCTTGCATTTAGATGTATCCATGAAGGTTTACAGTTAAGACCTGCTACTAGCTTCCACCAACTGATTCACCCATGTCTCGTAGGAACCACTACACATATCCGGATCAAAAGTAGCGTTTCCCAATAAATGGGACATCTAACACTGAAAAATATTTTTAAATCACTTCTCTAGGTATAGGACATTCAAACTCAATTTTCCAGTTAAGTACATACTTAGTATTATTAAACTGAAAATTGAGTTTCAGTAGCATCAGACCTCAATTTATGTAGTTAACAGAAGCTAAGCTAAGTTAGGATACTTTATTTTTATTTACATATATTTACAAGATTCTAAAAAAAACTTAAACTTAAACTAAAAAGCGTCAAAGAATTCCTCCCCGTCGCTGTCGACCGGGAGCGTGCCCAA
>NWSH02000008.1:11161116-11171128 GCA_002382865.2 Heliothis virescens | reverse complement strand
TAGATATGATATAACTAAAAATAGCACTGTATTTAATGTAAACAACAGATGCAACTCAAACTCTGCGCCAAAATGGAAAACAGTTATGCCAATCTAACAACAACAAAAAAAACAAAAATTAGAATTTGGAACCATAAATAAATAATCCATTCCCGATACTTTTCTGACTGAATATTTTTAAGAGCAAAACAAAAGCATAGCGATATGTCCATCGCGAACTCCAATAGCGTAGTTTATAGGTTGTTCGCACATAAATAAATCGTAGGAACGCCTGCTGGCTGAAAATATACTGGAACTTGTATTTGTACGTACTAGAGATTTGTCTTAGAAAAATACGAACTGAAGAAAAACTTAAATTATAAATTGCTTACGGTTTCCCGCGGTTTCACTCGCATTCCGTAGAAATTATTTCATTAAAAATAGAAATATTATAATCCCGTAGAAATATTCAAATAAAAATATAGCAGTGAATTGTTTTTACAAATCGGTTCAGTTTTGAAACTAAATGCTCCTGGGTATACAAACCAACAAACAAAAAGTATCACTTTATAATATTAATATGGAGTAAAGAGTTATAAGCTAGTATAGACCATCAGTGAACATAGCTTAAAAGAAGTAGTTTTAAGTTTGTATAATATGTTTATAAGTAGGCTTAGTATACATAAAAAGGTTAAAAGATAATTATAATCGAGTTACCATCTCTTTAGTATAAAAGTCTGCATTCTTAAAGCCCTATAACCAAAAATTAATGGCGTCGTAATGGACCTCAGATAGTTTGCGATGTAACAGTTTCAGAGAGGCCACCTACTACCAGCACAAACACAAAAGTAGACGTGTTAATTATTTACGAATGATAATTTGACCTTTTTGGAAAACAAACCTAGAATGATATATATCCTAATGGAAAGGAAGTATCTTATAATAAAAGCCATAAGGCCTTCCCTTAACCGGTGAACTTCGTAGTAGGTACCGATAACAGTAGGTTACGGTACCCAAATCTGTCAAAATTTACCAGTCAAACATTAACCTACCACTATTGTGATAAGGTTGAAAATCTATTGCAGTTTGACAGATTGTGGTAACTTGATGTGCTGTCGTCTGTACAACTGTAAACCTGTGTAGCGATGTCAAACAGTCAAACATAACATAACTAAATTGTTTGACATGACATCAAGCCTTTGTGGTCATTGCCTTTTGTCTCCGGAACATAAAAAGGCGCTTTGATGTCAATAGATTTGCAGATATTCCATAAATGTATAAATAGACTACCACTTGAAACTATGAAATTTGATTCCTGAATTGTATGTGTCATTAAATCCGGACTCTCAAAAGTCTTTACTTATAATCATAAATACGAAAATAAATAGTCTGACTATCAGTCGCGTTTACACGCTAAAACTACTGAATTGATTAAAAGTAATTTGGTACACGGACTGCATATAGTGCAAAAAAGAACTTCCTTATTCTACCTCTAAACTTTTCGATTATCTAACTCAAAAAGTTTTTTTCTAAATACGGGAAGTATTGTTTTTATCATCCACAATTCAAGCAAAGCAAAAAGCCTTTTACTCTACTATTTTAACTGCATTGAAACTGAAAACCTTTGCTTACAGCTAAGATAAAATAACCAAAATGCTTTTATAAATATGATTAATTTACCAAGAAACTTACATAAATTTCCCGCCGCTGTCTTCAACTGTACATTGAAATACTTATAATGCATTATTCCGGGAAGTACTCCAATTGGCGGGTCTCTTGTTTTGCTACGTTCTGTGAAGGTAAGATAGAAACTTTTGACATGCATCAGCTTCATGCTTGGTATGCGCTATTTTACCAGTCAACTTAAACCAACGTTGAGTATGCGAAGATAAATGTATACTAATTATATGATTGAAGTTTGTAAGTCGGTATGTTTACGTTTTGAACCCATGTATATTATATTCGGCTACCACTTATATAATATTAGCTCTATTAAAAAAAACAATTTAAAAATCAATATACATGAAAGATATGAACTCTGTATCTAAATATATAAAACTCAAAGGTGACTGACTGACTGACTGACTGACATAGTGATCTATCAACGCACAGCTGAAACCACTGGACGGATCGGGCTGAAATTTGGCATGCAGGTAGATGTTATGACGTAGGCATCCGCTAAGAAAGGATTTCCCGAAATTCCCACGGGAACGGGAAAAAACGGGATTTCAAGTATAGCGCGGGCGAAGCCGCTGGCAGAAGCTAGTTACCGATAAAATAAATGTAACACTTATCACAGTATCGCAACACTTGTATCACAGCAATAATTACACGCCACGATTCGGATTTGAATCCACTCATTCCTAAGTACCATAGTTAAACAAGGTTATAATAATAATATTAAAGTACTCAGGTGCTCTGGCTTGTATGATATAACAGCTTATTTATCTAAGAGCGCGGCAGTCTCCGCCCTCGTTAGACTACGTAATTTACATGAAACAGGTATCACATTGCATTGCCCATAACTGCTTACCTAATCCCGCTTTCTGGAACACCAAACGATATTTTAATTTAGCTCCTATACCTCTCTAACTTTCAATATACAGAGATCAAAAGAAATATGTCCTACTTATCCACGCCCTTTAGGTCTTTTTACGAAATACTTCGTTTTATAATAGACACCTAAATGCGAAACTTTTGCTGCCACATTCTGTACATTTTCGCAAAAGGGTGTACATAACTGCGCGAATTTCGCAATGTCCCGTTTTAATAAATCTCTATTTACAATTCCGCGCTCGGCGAGTGGAAAGGCTTAAGCCAAGACATTTTTCTTCATTCGCAAGTGTGTGCTAACAAACTCGGTGTCGCGGCGTCGACGCGGTTGGGGACGTTTACCCTTCTCAATCTCTGAGAATTCGGTTACAATCATAATGTTACGCGGCGCCGAGCGATGTCGCGAACAAAAACTTTTATTTTTAATCTCCTTTTATTAAATCACCTCGGGGAGGGCCAACTTGAGCATGGTAACCTTTCAACTTAAGTAATTTGTAACCTTTACTTTATTCTATCACTCAAAGTTCATCAAAGCATGACTTATAACGTTTACCAACTTGTTGCTTAAGCTGTCACAGATATCGTTCAGAGTCATTGTCAATAACTCAAACAATAATTTATTCGTCAATCAGTAAATGAAACAAAACTTAATATAAATTACTTATTTAATTTGTAGATACTGCAAATCGTTCATTTGAATGTCACAGATATTTTAAACGTTGACCACGTAGCCTGATTCTATATAACGAAGATGACTTCATAACTAAGTTAAGCGCTCTGTTATCTGAATACTAATGATCAATTTCTTTGACGGCGACTTTCTTCGAAATTCGCAAAATTATAAAATTATTTTACAGTCATTTGTTTAGTGGGAATAACGAATAGATGGACACTCCATTGTCATAGTTCTTTGTGTTGCGCGGTCGTAGTCTCTATGAGCGCTTCAGAGGGGAAAAGAGCTTTAAAATAATAGAATGTAACAAGCTCGCTAAATCTCATCGCCTTAGCGTAAGAACTGTGAAATTGGACTTCCAGTGGTACACTTTGCGGTACACGGAAGGTAATTATATATCTGAGCGGTCGTGAATATGAAGTAATTATGTCGGTAGGCGGCACATTGCCGCCGCGCCGTAACTCCTCAAGTAAATGTTCCCAATGCGTTTTATATATCTGAAAGCTGTGCTCGTATTCAAGAGTAAACCCACTTCCATACGTTGTCCGCCGGGGTCACTCATAAATTTCAATGTACTATTCTGGCTAGCGTACTTTAAGTGAAATATCTACTCCATTTGGGGATCCAAACACCCAAACTACTTGATGAATTCCAATACTCTTACGTGACTCACAATATAACGCGCAGGTGGTTTTAAAAAAGTCATCTTTGGTCCCAGTGCCTTTTCGTGATTGTTTATTAATTTGGCTATTTAATTTTGAATACAAAAGCAATAACAACAAAAGACACACTTTATAAAAAAGGTAGGTGAGTAGTAGGTACTATGAATACTAAAATCTCTTTTACCCCTAGTTTTTTTATGCCTTGAAAACCAAAATAAACAATACAAATGTTTACACAACAGATACGGAATCAGCACCATTTATTCAAAGCTGAGCAACTCAATGGCAAGAAAAATGGGAAACATAGGTATTTATTACCGATCCCACTACTAAAATAGAACTAAAAAACCTTTATAGCAAATGTTCCGTTTCAGATTTCCCGACCGCTCTGAAACATAGGGCCTAATAAATATTCCCCTGTCGGATCTCCCTTCGCTGCGAGACGGGCCCCGCCTAAGATGAGGAAAACCGCCGAGATTTGTACCATAAACCCTCCTGTCACCGGAAAACAACGTACGTGCGATATCATTGCCGCCAAGCGTGGAAATATTCTCTACAATCAAGCGAATCAGGCCGCGCTAAGCGCCGCTGATCACGATGTTAATGGATACACTTAATTGTCGGATAGACAAGATGAAACCAATTTTGTTGTATGTACATATAGTAGGGTACATTGCTCTCCACGTATGAATTGCGCGCTTTGACTAATTAACACTGCTTCAAGTTGTTTGCTTGCTATCCACCATTTAAAATGTAACGGATCGTTAATAACAGATTTATTAGCCTACCAATAAACACGTCACTCGTAACTTCTAATTAAAGTTGGATGACATGTTTCTAATCCCGAGTTCTCCATTCATTTTCTTGGTCGATATTTGTGTAGTATTGTATCTTAGTCGTCAATCTGGCATCAGTCACACGTTCGTCTCGAAGGCTGCCCTTTTCATCTTATCGATGACAGTTTGCGGCGGCCATTTCTCGTGTCCTCATTGTGTATTCACCCAGCTGCGATAGTTCTATGTAAATTTTAATAACATTAATGTATATTATTTAAATTTATGTCAACGTCAAAGTGAATTATTTCATTTTCAGCCAATGTCACCTCATCAGATTCGCGTTAAACAATAAATCATCGTGATTATCCATTGTTTTCGCGTACGGTAATGAATCTGTCCCAGCGGTGGTCAAAACAAGGGATTATGTAATACAGCACTGGAAAAAATTGCTTCCGAACCGGAGTTTGTAAAATGAAAAAGATATTTTCGTACATTTTGTACAATGGTGGTAATCTTCAAACGGGTAATCGATGTTTAAGCTTTTAAGTACATAAATAAATACACGAATTTGGCGCGGATAATAATGAATAAGACTTGTTAGCAATATTGTTGGTTGGGATTTTTTTAATATTTTTATAAAGTCGTTTGGCCGTAATAATACTTGTGTGAAGTAGGTACTTCTTCTAAGGAGAAAATTCTAATTTGCCTGTAAAGAGTTTAGTCGGCATGTATTATATAGCCTGTGGGTAGGGTAATCTTTATAAACATTTGAAAAACAATCACGATGACGTAGAAAAAACTGCATGTTTCACATCGTTACTACGTAACACGTAGCCAGGACCTAAAACTACAAAAACAATCTACTTACCATACTTATTTCTTCCTCCAAGTTTTATAAGATTATTTTTACTGAGACCTATCGTCCGAAGTCAGTCGTGCGCTTCATTTATCCGTCATATATCCAAATGTAATGCGGCCGACTGCCTGACCTCAACCCTTGGGGAAACCATCAAACAAGACCATTGGTTCGGGGATCAGCACAACTGTCTTACGGACATCGTTTGCCGACAAATTGGTGCACAGCTGTCAAGACATGATTTATAACTATGGCTTGTTGGTTCTGTAAACTATTGTGAAATATATAGTATCTTCCGTGTCAAACCTGTATGCAAATATAATTAAATTTCAACTTATTGTGTGTGACCCAACCAATTTTCAATTTAAGGCAAAGTTCATAGAGTTTTAGAGCGTACACTCTATAATTCATACAGACAAAAAGAAAAAAATATATGTTATTAGACCACACATTAAATGAATGATGTGCCAACTTAAATGTCATATTAACGTAAATACAACAGGGTCAGCTGAATCATTTTATTTTGTAATCAAAAAGTATGGTCATTTGCATGAACTTTTCAAAATGACTCAACTATAGGTTTGTAATGACTGATACTTATTTTCTATGTAGGTATAGATGACTCATAGAGACCAAAGCATCAAAGAAACATAAGGTTTTAGGGCGAGACCGACTCGTATAATATATGAACTGCGATCACATTTCGATTAATGATGAATTAAAACCAAATAACATAATGATGCAACAGGCATAACAAGATAATCAGAAAATTGTCATCGGAATATCTAATTAATCGTTGACGAACTTCCATCGAGCACGGAGTCAGCCGAATCGTAACAATATAAGAAACGAGCCACACTAATTGGGTCACGGACCAGACTCTGTCGAACATGGGACCCCATTAATTGAACCACTTCTTCCTTTACATTACCACGGCGACACGGCGGGCTTCAAAATAATTACTTGTCATTTTATTCCGAGAAAACGTTTATTCGAGTTTGTAATTTTTGATAGGATTGTTTGTGGTGCCGGCTAACCGCGTTCTATCAAACTTTTTATGAAACAACCGTGTTGCAGTAAAAGGTCTATTTATACGGGACTGACGTCGCGTCAACGTTGACTGGAACGTTACCTACTCTTGGTATACACGCGTGACACCACATCACCGGTGGAACTACATACATACATGAATGAATTTATAAATTATTAAACCTTTTTTATAAAATCCAAAACACTATCGTATTGTGTGCATTAAAGATGCAAAGAAACCACACCGCAAAGGATGATACAACATTATTTAAACTACGAAACATATTTTATGATACAACAAAACATTCACGAATCACCTGTGAGCCATATAACCCAACCTTTTACCATATTTTCTTATTGTAAGTTACAACTCCTAGAAAAAATAGGACCTCTGAGAACCAGAGCAGGCTTAACTTTATGATAAAGTGAAGCGGTCATTTTATTCGTCGCGAACGAGGCGTTTCATTCGTCATAAAACCAAAATTATTAATGTTCCCGAAAGTGTATGAATCACCAGTTAAAAGGTTTGCAATATAAATTCGGCCCTTCGCTTTATAAATCATGGCAGGTAATAAAAAGTATATTTCGATAATTTGACAAACCCCTGCGGAGCTGTAAATACCTAGCCGTTTGCTGTACGCGAAAATGTTTGAGTTCACATTGTATTGTCCAGTTTGTGTTTGTTCGGCGTCGTAGCCTGAGCTTTGCTTGCCTCTACGCTGACGGACACACACTACCTACATATTTTCAGCACTCTGCTTCTGCTGCACTGCTTCGTTGGTTTAGTGGTCGCATAGCCGACTGCTGATCACGAGGTCTCGGGTTCGATTCCCGGGACGGGCCGAAATCGCTTTGTGGGTTTTAGAAACTTTCACAAAGCAGCCCGGAGTTGGAAGTTGGTGATTGATACACCCGTGCATCGGAGAGCACGTTAATGTCGGTCCTGCGCCTGATCTCTCTCCGGTCGTGTCGGATTGCCGTCCCATCGGGTTATGAGAGTGAGGGAATAGGGAGTGCACCTGTGTCTGCGCAAATGCTTGTGCACTATAATATGTCCTGCGCAGCTGGCTGATCTCCTTATATGAGAACAGCCGCCGTGGCCGATAATCGGCTAGGAGGCCATCATCATCATCATCATCATTTTCAGCAAAAAGTACTTGAATAGCTTTTTGCAATTTCATGTCTATCAACTGAAAATGAATAAGAGAAAGCTTTGATTCAAAGGTTGCTTTGAAGGTTTGACAAGTTCTTGTAGTAGAAAAGTAGGGCAAAAGTTCTATTTTGAGGTGTTACCTTACACGACGTACATGCCATTAATATCAGTCAGATCCTTCGCAAACACCAACTAATCTCACTCAGTCACAAACCAGGTTTTACGTCACCGAGCTAAGGTTGATCACTGGGAACGGTTGAAGCCTGTGTTTGCTTCCACTAATGATGAATAATGAAAATAATTAAATGAACAATGAGGTTAATGAACTTATTATCACGATAATTTGCGCAGGCAGCAAAAGGTGTATACCTACAATTAAAATTAATCCATCTGCCTGTACAAAATACGTTCAATACGATTCGGGATATAACGAGGTCCTTACAAATATAATTAGTCAACTAAATCAAAACTTATTTTAAAATTAATATAACAGTAAGTTGTGGATATCCAAAAGTTCTATACATCGGTCTATATGACCAATGGTTTTAACTAAACCTTTGACAATCTCAGCCGCTATTGATATCAATTTCCAATTTAAATCTAGTATTTCATAAGGCCAAAGGGTTAGAGACATAGTACATTACGTATAAAAAGGAATACAAATCAATCTTATAATTCAAAAGAATGTGTTGAGTGCTGAAGCGTTGACGGTGTAAGTAGGGGAGAGCGGGGCTGAAAGTTCCCCGGGTTGGTTGTTCCGATAGCAATAACTTTGTAAAATAAAGAGATAGCAATACGCGTGTAATTAGCTATTAGACCGACCAGGTGATGCGCTCATTTGGCGGCCATATCTGTTGGTCAGTCGCCGGCGGTTGAGTGGCTGTGTGCATAGTGCTGTCAAAACCACACGTTCGTAACTTTTTTCGTCCTTGAACTTTTTGGTCTAACTTTGTTTGTAGTGCACCGATTCCAAGGTAACTTTTTTTCATAGTAGGGACATTACTAAGGTATCTTTTAGTAGAAGTTCTTTATTGTAGCTTATTTTTGTGTCTGGTTATTTTCAATCATAAAGCTACAAGGTGATTTGGGGTTACAAGTTCCTCGGTAGCGGGGCTGATTGTTCCGCGGAACAATTTACCCCATTGACCTTCAATACTAAGTAATGTTACAGTTTTCATGACCATATTTGTTTTTTTTTTAAACCAGATCAGTCTAGTGCTGAATGAATTAAATACTAACCAGGAACTACAATCAACTCCTGCCAAAACGAGAGCTACAGTTGAGTTCAACACTCAAATCGTGAGACCCTAAGGCACCACCTAGACAGCAGACAGTTACCAATTGAGTTAACAAGAAAGAGATCCAAAAAATATAAGCCGGTCAAGTGCGAGTTGGATTCGCGCACGAAGGGTTCCGTACCGTTTCATCTATGAAAAATGAACGTTAAATATTACCTTAAAATAGTCAAAATCCAAACATATTTCGTCAACAAAAAATAACTTTGTTTTTCGTACAAATATATGAATGTTATAATTTGCTGTTTCCGAAAAAGTGCTATATCTTAAAAACTACTTACTCTATCACATTAAAATGATTTTCATAGAAAGTTTCTATAAATATCTATTATTGTGATTTTTTCCTTATTTTCTAAACTTACTGGTTCAAAAGTAGTAGGGGGACGCTTATTTTCGACTTTTGGAGCATTATTACCGAATATATTAACACAATCAAAAATGATGTTAATAAACCGATATAATTTGAAAATACCTATCCAACGTATATCAACCGTTAGTTGAATGAAAAAAATATCACTCCCCACTTTACATGTAGGGGAGCACCCTAATATATTTTGCAGTCAAAACTCTTAACCAGTCAAAACTACTATGACTACAAATCAGTCAAAACTACTTTGACCGTTAAGCGTTTAGTCAATAATAGTTTTGACTAAATAACAGTCAAAAGTATTTTGCCCAATGGCGTTGGTTAAAATTACTTTTGACAAGAGATTCCGTCAAAAGCAGTTTTGACTGTTGTATCAGTCAAAACTCTTAAAAGGTAAGGTGGTCGATAGCAAAAAAAATAACGACAACGCACATATGAACTTTTATATTACTAGTTTGCAACATGCAAGCAAGCATGCATCATTCAGCAAGCATGGTTTCTGTCATGGCTCCGGCGCTGCAGGGCCGCGGCGTCCACGGAATTTATATCGTCGCAGATAGGTTTAACGCTCACCACGGCAGCTTCGGCTTGCTGGCCAGCCGTGCCGGCCAGCCTCAGCCGCGGTAGCGAGTGTTACAACCACCTGCTCCTCAACTCGCGGCCCGCCTC
>NWSH02000008.1:11127262-11148222 GCA_002382865.2 Heliothis virescens | reverse complement strand
CAATTCCAAAAAATTAGAGTGTGTTTGGTACATACAAAGACAAGTTTTCACCAAATTTGGTAAGAAAAAAACTTTTTTTGTAGAAGATAAAAATAAAAAACCAAAAACTTAGTTTTTTGAATTTTCTACAAAAATTATGAGGTATGTGAAAAAAGTTGAAATACAAAAGTTGTAGATCTTTTTATTACCTACAACTTCGTCATTCAACTTTTTTCTATAGGACTTGTAGTTTCGCCGAAAATCGCGATAAACCGATTTTTACCCTTAAAAGCTCCCCCCCTCCCACTTCCCGACCACGAATGGAGTGGAATTTATTTTTTCTTCCATTTTTGTCATATTCTCTTCCTTTTGGAATAGGTTTCATTCTACTATAATTTCTTTTTTATTCAAAAATTATCGACCCTGGTCTACAATGAATATAAGTCAGTTTTCTAAAGCATATTGCAAAAAATGGATTACCATTCAAAAAGTAAGCAAGCATCTACTTGAAATTGGTGAACGTCCAACCGGATACGGGATCGGAAGCCGGAATCTCTGTTCCACTAGTAGAAACTAAGCAATAATACGTAGGTACACATATCGCCTGAAACGCTACCGGCAAAACTGTCTGACAAATTGCGACACAAACGTTGTTTCGCTAGATTTAATATTATAAATATTCCAGGAAGCTATAATCTACAAGAACATTGCTCGTTATAATATATAATACGTACAATATACGAATATTGTGCGCAATAACTATTCATTGCACAACACAGCAATTTTTAGGGTTCCGTAGCCGAATGGCAAAAAAACGGAACCCTTATAGATTCGTCATGTCTGTCTGTCTGTCTGTCTGTCTGTCTGTCTGTCTGTCTGTCTGTCCGTATGTCACAGCCAGTTTATTCCGAAACTATTAAGACTACACCATTCAAACTCGGTAGGTAGATGTATTATGTTAACCGCTTCACGATTTTTATACAAAAATAAAAAAATAATAATATTAGAAGGGGGCTCCCCATACATGGAACTGAAACAAAAAAATTTTTTTTTCGTCTAACCTACACTTGTGGGGTGTCTATAGATAGGTCTTTAAAAAAGAGATTAAGGTTTCTAAAACGATTTTTTCTCAAAGTCAATCATTTCAGAGTAAGACACTTTCAAAGTGCTAAAATGTGTGTCCCCCCCCCTGTAATTTCTAAACTACCAAAGTGAAAAATCTAAAAAAAATATATGTTATAGATCTTAATAAAAACTATCAACCAAAATTGGTTTGAACGAAATACAGTCAGTAGTTTTTGAGTTATAGCACTTTTTCAGTAACCGCAAACTATAACTTTGTTATTCATATATTTGTATGAAAAACAAAGTAATTTTTTATAGGTACGTTTATTTTTCATAGATAATGGAACGGAACCCTTCGTGCGCGAGTCCGACTCGCACTTGGCCGGTTTTGTTAGGTAAACAGATACATAACATTTTACCGTTTTGCAGATGAAATTATCCCAAATGTTTGATACTCTTTTGCGACCGTTTTTGGAACATTATTTATTTAACAAAACTGAACAAAAGCAATCAATGAGTGCTTGAAATAGCCTCTATGTAATAAATATAGCAGTTACAATCTTCCGCTCCGTTCAAATATTTATTTTACAAATAGGCCGAATCCAGTTAAGCTTCAATTCTAATTAGAGAAAAACAGGCAATTTGTAGATATAGATTTTAATTTTAATTGAGTTGTCATGAATAATTGAAAAGACAAGCTTTCAATTTCGTAAAGAGTGATGACGAATGTATTTACGAAACAGATTAATTAATGTTCCTGACACGAAATTGCTTTGTTAAGTAGCCGTTTCAGTATTTAAAACCTGTACTTATCTAGTTCATTATTACGTGCCTAGCTAGACTACAGAGCTAATTAATAGGTATTTTTAAAGTAACTTTCATTATGTTCCTTGCTTGATGGTATTCATATACCCTACAGCGAGACGTCTACGATTGTATAACAAAGGCGAGACTAACAAAGAAACTATATTTGGCTTATTAATCGTATTAGGAGGTGTCTTACAAGAACAGTCATGTGCCACGTGGGATTGGGAGTAAGGCTATGTTTAGAAGTGCCATTAGTTAATTGGGTAGCGTGGGTACAATCGCGATTTCAAAGCGGCTATGATCAATTGTGCGTCTAACGAAGGCAGGTACAATCAGCGACAATGCGGCACGACGTGGCGGCGTCACCAAGCACACATGACTGTCCTATGGGCCCAATTGTACTGAAGCCTACAAATTTGATATATCTATTACTAGAGTAAGGGTTAAGTCTTGCTTCACTTAACTTTAGAACAAACTAAGTGCCACTGATGGTTTTTCGTGGGAACTAATTCGCGCGCCAGGATTAAAAATCACCTATAGATGAAAATCACCATTGAAAAACTTACTATCTAAAAATGAAAGAGTACTTCAAATTGGACCTGTACTTCTAAATTAGAGCATTGAAACAAAAAATCTTCAGATCTTTATATATAGTACCTATAGTTAAATGCGCAATGTAAAAAAAGATGATTCCATCCTACTGATATTTAAACCGAAAAATATGTGTAAGTACTTAGCTATTTCAAACTGCCTCATAAATCCATTAAAACGTTAGCCACATATACTTAGGTTTGATAGCGCAAAGAAAGAAACCACAACTATACTCGCCACACTGTAACCACAACACTCTTAAGTCTAGCATTAGGTATTTCTACAAATACAAGATCCCTTTTATTTCTTCAGAAATCCTAGCTAATAAGTATTATAAATGTGAAGAGTAGATCATTTGTTTTAAGAAAACCTTTATTACTTCTATTTGTATAGTATTTTAACTTTACATTTTATAAATTAATACTAATTTCTAAGTATAAATAAAAAACTTACAACAAAAATAATAAACAAACAATATATTACAAATATTTACATTACGCGTCAAAGTATTTCTCCGCATCGCTATCATCCGGTAACGTGCCCAGAAGACTGGCTGCATTGCCACGTTGTATGGCAATGCTTATTCTTTGACCAAAGAACAAGCCAGCCCTCTGGTCACGCGAAGCGTCGATCAGTCGTTTGGATATCTCTTTGACTAAGAGTCGTGAACTAGGACCCCATGGTCCGAGTGTTTCGACCCCAAACGGCTCAAAAGTATAGTTCCCGACGAGGTTACTATATTTGCGCCGTTTGGAGATCTCTGCAGAAGCAGCAGCCGCACCTGCACAACCTACCGTACTGGGAAGATGCGATGGCGCCAGGGTGTCGACACACGTTGCGTCCCACACCAAGGGCCTACCCAACTTCCACGGCAACAACGTCATACCGTCCGGTCGCTTCCCGTCGTCACGTACCAGTCCATTAGGCTCTAATACGGCTGGTACACCGGCGATGGAAAGAGCTCGACGGATAATGTCGTTAATGCTGGCGTGCCGTGAAATCCGGCCAGCACTTCTGCAGCACGACAGGCCATGGTGTCCTAGGCTGTCGACAGCTTCTCTGCAATGACAATTTTCTCAAGAAAATATATTTTTTTTACTGGAAACTTAAACTCTAAGTTTCTATGTACTTCAACAAATCATAAGAATATGAAAGAGCGTGCATGCACTTTACAAAATTATTATATATTTTCTTTAATTTTACAAAATCCCTGAAAAAATCGCTTCTTGGACTATTCATAATAATCACTCAGTACGGAACCCTCGGTAAGCGAGTCCGACTCACACTAATCCAGCTTTCACACTAGCGAATCAGTAAAATTTTTGTCTGTCTGTCTGTCTATCTATATGTCGTCTGTCTGTATAACCGTTACAGAAACAAAAACTACTGGACGGATTTTAACGAAACTTGGTACAATTATTTATTATATTCCTGAGCAGTTATAGTATACTTTTCATCACGCTACACTCATTAGGAGCAGAGCAGAGAAGGGTAATGTTGGGAAAACGGGAGAAATTATGACGACCCGTTGTCGCTGGCATAAGCGACATGATTCGCGTACGAAGTCGCTGACAGAAGCTAGTATACAAAAAAAATTACGCGCACAATATACAAATTACTACTATCGGTTGACGTAGCGGTCTAGGTAACAATGCTATGAGCATTAATTTTAAAGTATGGTTTAGTTAGTAGGTTCAAATAAGTTAGTCCTCTCCCGAATCCCTTGAAAACTGCCAGCTGACTGCACAAAAGACACGGTGGTACTGTAATTCAATAAATACTGGCATAGACTATCCATAAAATACTTTCCTGAAAACTAAATATGTGAAAACTGTATTTGTACGAAATTAAATACTTACGATTTTAAAACCACGTATTATAAAGCCTAACGATGCTGTTCGTATCAGCTGGTACAGACACTCAATAATCCAACAAACATAGTTGGTCTCTAAAGTCAATCGGAAGATGTGCGTTTCAACATCCCAGTCAATACAGCGCCTCGATGTCTCTACAGATAAACAAACAAGCGTGAATTGAACCTATTGCCTTGGTCTCCTATCTTGCTTGAAACTAACCTGCTAAAGGAACGAAGAAATTGCTGTGTGATTGTCATCTACCAGCAAAAATATTAGCGAACATTTTTTTCTAAAACTATAAATGAACGTAGATAGTCCTAACTGTAACGTTAAAACCAGGTGGAAAAATATTTGTGAGTTTATTTCACTTTTTGAAGACCACAATCAATCCCTGTGAAAAGATATTTCAAAAGTATTTTTTATTTATTTTTCCAATTTTCAGTTTCATACTTTTGTAAGCAAACTTTTACCTGTGTACATACAATTTGTAAATATGTGGATAGATAAAAATCAACACGATGATAGTGTAATTAAAAAAGTAATGTTCACGTTATAGCAACATCAATTAGTACATCAGTGCAGTAGTTTTTCCGAGGCTCGTTAACTAACAAAAGTTAGCTTTGTGCCGCGGCGTGTGCTGTCAATGTGTGCACTGCAGCGCTGCAGCGCTCTATAGCGGTGTATAGTCAGCCAGTTTGATGTGCTAATGAGCGACATTACGTTTAGTCGACGTCGATAAACGTCACTTTGTCGACAACTGCAGCACATACAATGCTCCCTGCATGCTCCCGTGGAACGTTTCATGTTACTAATATTCAATGGATATTTTATAGATACTGCACAGGGCTTTCTAAGAAGCTGTCTTCAATTGTAATGTTATTCAAGAGGAATAAATTCATAGAATCGACAGAATAAAGATGTTTGTCAGCACGCTCAAAAGCTTCCTGATAACGCATCAATTACTGTTAGTCCGGTCAAATTAGACTAAAAATGTTCGGCGAGATTACATTAATTCGCAACAAGCTGATTTTTGGTACAATTGTCCAAAAGCCTTTTATAAACAAAATCTGAAAGTTCCCCATGATTGACATAGGGGCTATGTGGAAAAAAAGATATTCAAGTTCAAATGTCAAGAAAATATGTTTTTCGCGATTTACAGCTGAACTGTAAGTTTTATCATAAAAGTACATCAGACTAAAATTGTAGATCATGAAATATCATGATATAAATATTTTTTTTTCCTACAAGCCACCGTTTCGGAGATATAGCGATTCAAAAAGTTGTAACAGATAAAATTTAATTTTTCCTACAGGAAAAAAGAAATTTTTCTACAGGAAAAATTTTTTTTTCATTTTTATAGATAATTTCATGATCTACAGTTTTAGTCTGATGTACTTTTCTGATAAAACTTACCGTTTAGCTATAAATCGCGAAAAACATATTTTTTGACATTTGAACTTGAATAACTTTTTTTCCACACAAGGAAATCATGGGGAACTTTCAGGTTTTGTTTATAATGGGCTTTTGAACAAGTGTACCAAAAATCAGCTTGTTGCGAATTAATGTAGACCGAATGTCTAATTTGACCGGACTATGTAGTTGTTTTTGTAGGTGTTTTTATGGTATCTAAGTATGACTTGTGTATTTTCCACCTCATACTAAAATATGTCTAAATAATTCTGGATGACAACCACCACAGTCTCTCCTATTCCTTTATTCAATAAAATCTTGCTCAGCTTCAAACCTAACAACGCAGAAGCGACCGATATCTAAAGTAAACTTCAGTCTTACAAAAGTGGAACAAAAGTCTCGACCAGAATTATTTATGCCTACGCAATATTGAAACATCAAAGACAAAGAATAAGGGTTCTTTCAAATTTGACGTCTTGTGTCGGTGTGGCTGCCGTGCGGTATCGGTACCACAAACGCTCGACAAGCGCACCACGCGTTTTGTGTGAAAACAGGTAAACGTCAGGGCACCTGATGACAAATGCAACATTGCCGCATCACACGCACCGGCATAAATCATCTAATTGGGAAGAACCCTAAAAGCTTGTAAAAATTATTTACCATTTTACTTGATCCATCAACCTCCATACTCGCGTCACGTAAATATTACGAACGAATTCCGCCGAGTGTCGGTATTACATTATAAAAGCAACAACTTACTTGCCCGGGGCAGAACGGGGCAAATGTAGGGCAAAATGGGGCAAAATCTAGAGTACAATAAGCCTAGCTTCCAAAGCATTTTTACATGCAAAACGTAATACTAATAAATCTTTGTATGCGTCATATAGATGCAGGGTTGTGCCGCTGCCTCAAGTCGGGCCCAGCCGGGCGGAAAATTGCAAACTAGCGTACCCAGTACACCGCGATGTCTATCTGGGCTTACGCCTCTTTGATATAACCAGCCAGCAGTATTAATTATAACATGTAATTAGTAAAGATTAACGGTAAAGGTCACGTTGAGGTTAAACACATGTATTTATTTTTAATTAGCATAAGTTTAAAATAGTTAAAATTTACCGCACGATTAAAAATTTAATATGTAGGTATTAACTCTCCAGTGATTTCAACTAATGATTTTTGATCATTGTAGTCTTCTTGTAATCAGAAGCTGTAGAAGCTACATTATCCCCGTCAATTAAATTCTAAAGTCAAGGTTTTATAAATCTTAAGTCGGCAACAATACATTACCCAAATTTCAATTTACACGTTCCTTTCACAATATACGTTAAATGTGTTATCACATTGTTTATAGCCGCACCTTTGATTAAAATGCGGATGAAATTACCCAACAGCCGATGCTCCTCACATTGTTTCAAAATATGCGACGAGAATAAAGTAATTATGTTTATTATACTTCGTCTTTATTAGGTTGAAGGCTCTATTCATTATGTCTTACAACCAAAGTCACACACTTTTTATAATAAAATATAATAAGCTATTAAGACGTTTTTCTTATCACCTTTAAATATCGCTCGACAGTAATCAAACCCATTCACCTAACATTCGAGGCTTCTTTACGAGTCTAATATACACCATAAACACACAAACAGAATAAGGACATAATAATTCTGAGTGAAATAAGCTACTATTTTTTTATTTATATATAATCACATAAACCGAGGATAAGTATCGGCGCTCGTTCGAGTGTCACTCCAATTTGTCATCACGAGCCCTCGACGTTTAAGTTGGTCCAAATCAATCGTAAGTACGAAATTAAATTCGAACTAAGTCCCTTACGATTCCGCCTCGACGGTTACTGGATTGACGACTAATGCTATTATTTATTAATACTGATGGTATCATTTCGAAGGTGATTGTGGTAGTGTGGTGGTAATCGTCATGCCCTAAAGCCTTCTAATGGGTCAATCGTATAGAGTTGTTATTTAAGCTTCGTATTCATGATAAATATTTGTTTAGCAATAGTTAATTAACATTGATTTGATGAGCAACGGGAATGTTATGTCCGGCGAGAATTTATCAAATGGCATTATTAACTCTGCAACACGCAGTGTTGACGATAACATGTTGCCAGCATCACAGCAATGTGTTGAGGCAGTTTATAATGATTTCATCATCATGGTCATATATTTCTGTAAACATGTGTGTCCTACATACATTTGTAATATTATAGAATTAGCATCCAAGGTATTACTAAAATATAGTCCAGCCATGTTCTTGTTCAGCCATAACTTAGCGGCGTACAGAAATACATAAAAAATTAAAATGTACCATGATTACGGGGCTTTATGTTGTACATTATGTAACTAAACGAAGGAAAATTATTTTCCTATACTTTCATTACTTAGGTACTTGTTGAGCTTTATTTCTAGATTTGTAATCCGGGTTACGCATAAAAGTAACTTTTTTTTTCCTACCATATTTTATAAACATTTCACAGCTCGTGGCTAAGTCAAAGCCGCGCGGATCGATCGATCATAAGGTTAAGCAACGCTTGGCGCGGTCGGTCCGTGGAAGAGTGACCATCTTGTCATAACGAGTTCTTCCGTGTTTCGGAAGGCACGATAAACTGGTGGGTCCCGGCTGACATTTGAACATCTTTGGCAGTCGTTACGGGTAGAGAATCCAGAAAGTCTGACAATCAGTCTTACCAAGGGTGCCAGGTTGCCGGGTAACTGGGTTGTGGAGGTCAGACAGGCAGTCGCTCCATGTAAAACACTGGTTCTCAGCTGCATCCGGTTAGACTGGAAGCCGACCCCAACATAGTTGGGAAAAGGCTAGACAGATGGATGATGGATTTTATAAACATTTGATGTTTTTTTCATATTTTTCGTTGTCTTGTCATGAAACCTCAAAAGTAAAAAAAACCTTACAACTTAAATAAATGTGCTATGAGATCAGTTTTCCGCAAAATCCTCAGTGTAAAAAGGCATGACGTGATATTGCTGTAAGTTTTATACAGTTAGTGCCTGCAAACAAGTAAGTTCGTTAAATTATTTGCCAGCTGCAGGTGCACATATTTCAATTTATTTGACGGCAACTCTAGCACCTTATACGTCTCTAGTGGACTAGGTGACCTCAGAGTATCTCGTGAAATGAGTATTTTCTTACTATTATGTGCAATGATCCAATGAAATAATGCAATTGTTTCCTTTTGAAAATGGCATTCGAAACCATAACAAAAGATCACTTACACCTTATAGCAGTCACTATTTTACTATAATTTTAAAAGGTGAATACAAGTTACCCTACCTACCATCCATGCGTTTAAAGTTACACTATGGGTGATGGTGCAACCCACCCTAAGTATTAATTTCTAATATCCCCGAACAAAACAAAAGACGAATGAGGTGCGTTAGATAATGTTGTTACAAGCATTCATTTAAAGTTGCTCACGTGTTCCGTTTCAACGTGATGCGCTCCTCGGCACTGTATTTATTCTGCCTACATATTAAATTACTTTTACAGCGAGTAAGTTCGCTGCGTTGCATCTAGCTGCAGTGCATCACGAAATTATGATTTACAGTGCACGCTCGTGAAACTTTTATTTAAGAGGCAATGCACAAGTGGCTGTGCATTCGGTTCGCTGTTTATTAGTTAGTTATCGTGACTCCGACGGTGGGAACTACAAGTTGTTTACTTTTTTTGTGATGAGAATATGTCATGTTTTTGCTATGTCGGATGATAAGTAGGTAGCAAAATGATAATAAGCCAGAATCATTTTTTTTGTGCGAATACAATGAATGTTACAGCAAATGCAACAGCCATTGAGTGGTAAAAATATTTTGAAGAAGCAAGAATAATAAAAAGTAGATAGGTACGTAGTACACAATGCAGGTGGCTTTTATGTAAGTTCTAAAGTCCATATCTAGCTCCGTAGGGAAATACGGGTTTTATCCTTTATTTATACATTACAATAACATTGGAATTTGCTATAGTATGATTACTTAGACACATGTTATCTTACAGTTAAGAGAGCAATACCCGTACCTCTATTGTACTTTAGAAACACTTAGTTGGCTTTTTATACGAGATTGAATGAAATGTAGCCTTAATACATACAAAGCATATTCTTACCAAAAACAACAATTTCTGTATGCCAACATCTACCTATTGCCACGTATTTGAAACGTAATTCCAACACTATGCGGTATTAATTGCCTGCTACGGTATGTGCTACGGCGTAGCGGTCCGTAACGTAGCGCCCGCCGTAAATTCTACAAATATTACTGTACGGTTCATTGAACTGGTACGATGTTATGAAACAATATTCCAGTTAGGTACTGTGTATGTAAGAAATACGCGGCACTCTTAGTTTCGGGAACACTTGAGAGTTCTGCAAATGTATGGAATAAGTTTCGGGACATTGAACACCCATTTACTTACATCAATAAAACGTTGTATATTTTATGGTGTTTTGTTATATTTTTAATTGTTATTATTCGTCTAGTTGTATCATAGAAATCTAAAAGTTGTTTCCCTAACCAACTCTTCAGTCGAGTCTGTCTCATTATTCAAGAAAGTCTAGAACAGACTGGTAATTTATTTTAATGTTTTGAAAATGAACTATTCCCAGGTAACTAATGAGAGTTTACTTATTATTTAGCTCGCATATGTTACGAAACCAGAAGCAGCAAGACTGTATGCATCTTATCTAATTATTCCCCAAACGGTCTCATTAAACTTGCACCGTTATTTGCCAAAGTTCGGGCTGTAAGTAATTGTATGGTGGGAAGTGGGAGCCATACGTATAATGTAATAAATAACTATCTATTTCTATTACAGAACAATGTTGTAAGAGGATGGAAATGACCCTGTCATATTTAGAAGTGGTTAAAAAGTCTTTCCAAATCCAAAAATTTATATAAAAAGTAAATCCATATATCTCCACATATAAGACCCTTTCACACCCATGGTCGACTTAACTTCTACATAAAACAGACGCTAGAGAATACCAATGTTAATACACGGACTGCCACCTGACCCTGAGACCTTGACCTGACAAAATTGATGATCATCTCTCCGTACACCAAAAACAAGTTTAACTTAACCTTGACTGCAGTTACTTAACCACAGTCCCCTCTTATCCACGTGTAATTCTAAAAATACCAGTTTCCTCATAACTAGGTAATGCGCTATTCATCCTTTCTTGCTAGTTACGTCAGAGCGTGGGAGAGCCGCAGTCGTCGCGTGGGTGACGCGTTACGGATCTCGTCAACAATATGTGAATTATATAATTGCATTCCAGGTAGCGTACTCCTACATGAGAAGCGCAAGTTGTGCATGTCGGGCTATGTTTCCACGTGAGCAAATTGATGTCATAACCTTAGCTTTGAAGCTTACTGGTCGTAATAGGCTGATCTACGAGTAGATGGCTTTAATAGCAATGAAGGAAAATATGAAACTTCAAATGTGACATCCGTGCCCCTACCATGAGTTTAAGCAATAGCCCACTTGAGGCGCTCTTTTATCATTACAACATTGCATTGAATTTCAGAATTGAACACAAAGGCATAGCAACTAGCCGTCAGTCCTTTACCATGACGTCTTACGCTTTACCCATCAGGTTTATCCAATAACTGGAATAACCGTCCTTACTTTAATAGACATCAAAGTGCGATAATTCTGGCACAATTGAAAACGTCGCCGACAGACATCCGCTAATCATGCGGAAGGAGGGTACACGACGTTTAAACTAAATTTATAGCGATGAAATGAATCGCAGTGGAGAACCTACGAAATATACTTCATTAATAAATTGGCGAGCCAAGTGACGGCTAGTTCCCTTAGCCGCACGGTAGTTGGAATATTTGGTTATTTTTTTTTCATAGTAGGTACTTAAGCATTCTTATTACATACGTAGAGAGCAGTTATAAGAAACGAAGAACAAATGGCTATTTTCCATTAATGAAAGACCTTATTTAATAACTTAGCATTTGTTGAAAGCCAGTTGTAAAAATCTCTAGGTCTGACAGTAAAATCTCTAGGTAGTTTGTTATTGTGAAAGTATAATTACCAATTTACATAACACTTTAAGCACCGGTTACAGAAGCAAATTCGTTTTAAAAAAGATTAAAAGCAGATAAATCCACTTTATAAGATACGCGGGCTGACCAGCAACGTTGTCGTCTCTAGAGAATAGCTACAACAAAATATAGAGCAACATTTTGGCAAAAGCGACTCGAGATACGTCGGCATCACAGCTTCAAATCTCCTGAAAATTATTCATGGCACAACGTCGTGCTGATGTTATTTAACTTAGATTTCGCAGTTATACGAATTTCCTGTTTTATTTCAGTCCCTATGAGATAGGCGGTTGTAAAGACACTTCTACTTTCACACTCTGTAAAATACGCCTTTGTGCTTTTCATTTCTTTGAACGTTTTTGAGAAGTAAGGGTTTTTGGAAATGTACTTGAAAATATTTGATGAAAGTCGGAATGATACTTAAGATCTCAAAATAATATGGACAAATTAATCACGGGACGCTAAACCGTTAGAAAAATGAAAATTGAAAATCGTGAACCTTTTAAACGACGATGGAGAGCATCTTCTATTTCTAGTACCTATCTTAAGTGCCTATTGCTGATATAAGATAGCTCTGTAACTGTTTAACTTTAACAATAGATCGACCGTTACACCGCGTCGCAATGTCTGTGTACTAGAGGGTGTTTGTCCTGATATACAGTTAGTGCTTCCAAGCAAGAGGTGTCGGGAAAATAGCTTGACTTTGCGTACCTTGCATCGTCTTATAGTTCCGTAGCTCGCCCGTATTTCTTTTATAATTCTAAGTTATTTTATTTCTGCTAAGACTTCACTATCCACCTGTTACCAGGCAAAATTTTATGAACTAAGTTAAATCAGCTGAAATTGAAAGCATAATTTAAAAACACTAAGTATATTTTCAAAAATTTTTTTTTTTTTCATTCATTTACTCCACATATTTTTATATTTTTAAATATTTTATACATACATATAAACATGTTTTTTTCAAAATTAATTATTAACAAACCTGATACAATCGGGTTGGTATACGGAGCTTGGTAATCCTTGTAAGAACTACTAGCATACTTTCTTCCGAAATAGTTTTTTTTCCGAATTTATTTGTAAACTACAATACTATATTGACTACTTATTAGAATTACTTTGTAGACTCCAATTAACAAGATAATACTTTACAGTATTTCACTTAATATTTAGTTTGGAATATCTATGATTTACGGATAGGCACTTACCTACTTATATGTTTCAGTTACTCTATCGTACAGTGTAACAATCTAATACCTACCTACTTTATTGAATGACGTAAGTGGGTAGCTAGATTACGCGTGGGAGCATTTGTAGCACAAAGTGAGGACGATAGCTACCTGGAAGAAATTAGAGGAAGCCTTTGACGGCCGATTGGATTAAAAGTTTTAAACAAAAGTTATCTTGATTGTCCGTCTTATTAGGAAAAAGTTCACGTCATCTATTAGGTAAGTAATGCAAATAGGAGGGGCAAAACTGGCCTGGTCTGGTCTTTCCTAACTGAATAATATTTTAATGAATTTCTTTTTATATAGTCCTTAAACATATTTTAAATACTACCTACTGTTACCTAAAAGATTAGGCTAAATTTAAAATCTAGATACATGCAAAATAAAAAAACAATCATACATTTTACGAACTAAACACAGACAAGCTAATTTCTTTGTCAGCTTTCCAATAGAAAGGCGAGACAATAGCGCAGACACGACTATTCATACCGACTCTCGTATGCTGGTGCACATTTAATCTTATTGCTTAAACAATAGGGTTGAGATTGCAGTGTAGTGTGGAGAAGGACCAGCTATTGTATAGATAGTAATAAGCCGGGTATTGAAGTAGGCTGCGAGAGCTCTCCGCCGGCCAGCGCCCTGCTCAGCCCCTCGACCTAATGAAACGTAGACTCCATCGGAACAACACGATTCGCTCACACTTTGTCGCCTCGACGAGAAAAACGACGGCTTCTTCAAGATTTTGATTGTATTTTATTTTTGAATGCGTTCTCGTTCGAAATGAAACACTACGATGAGTAGCAAGAGATTTATGAGCCTTAAAAGGTAATATTTGGGCTAACATATTTTCAGGCATTACCTTATAATCGCTGGAAAGATGACTTGGATAGCTTCCTCATGGACTAGGCACAGAACACTTCCGATCGAAATAATGGAAGGTTATGGGAAGGCTTTTGGCCAGTCATGGGACAGTAGTTTACCAAAAAAACTTTAAGAAGGTAATCTTCGTACTGAATTAAAGTTGATAGAAGAATTAACTGGGACAATCCAATTTCGCTCTTGCTCTTATGTCTGAAAAATATTAACATACCTATCCATGGTATTGTTCTTATTCGCATTCACATGACCAGAAAAATAAAAAATATTCTTAATGTCCTCGCTTATAAAGGTGAAAAGAAACACAAATACATTTTCTTCGTTGTTTTTAATGCATGACAGAATGACAGATCGTACTACAGATGATCATGACGCTATGACAGCTACCAATGGGTCGTAATATGAAACAAATCAACTAGCATTGTAAACACATTTTAGAAAACCTTATAGTAAAGTTGGAAATTATATATGTCAACTATAGCGTTGCGCTATCAAGGCGTTATTTCCAGGGGCGAGTGTAACCATGGAATACTGTAATATTCTAAGCTTGCCTAGCCTTTTCCCAAAGACATTGGGATCGGCTTCCAGTCTAACCGGACGCAGTAAGTACGTATTGTACATGGAGTGAATGCCTATCTGACCTCCTCAACCCGAGGAACCCGATACCCTTAATGGTTATCAAACTTCCATACTACTCCTACCGTCTATACGTCAAAGCCTGCTTGAGGGTGTTACACAAATTGGCAAGTCTATCAGTGCAAATAGATTACGAATTTTCCAAGTGAGATAAGAGTCGATATTAGTATCGACTATCACATGAGAGAAAAGGGCAATTTCATACTTTCTTGTCTAAAATATATTTGCCCATACTCCCCGCACTGGGAATGCGCGTTGGTGAGCGCAGTGTGGGATATTATCAGTGCTTTGTGGTAGTTACCCTAACGAATGCCAAAGACATATTTTCCAAATACAAAATTATTTTACCGGATAAAAACTAAACTTTTTTTTCCAAAAGCCGATTTGCCGATTGCAATTCGTATTGAATTGAATTTGATTGCAATACCGACAACATAAAAGGCCGTATGTAATCACTACTATACAGTATACTTTGCCGGTATATCTATTTTTGATATGACAGCAATACAGCCGTGGCACACTCGTCCGTGCATACAACGCCTCTGGTGATACATACGAATCACTATTGGATGAAAATTCAATTACTCTTGTTACCAAATACCCTTTCGTGTGACCATTTTTTGTATTTTTTTTATTGTATCATACAACTTTGGGCATCTATATAAATAACATGTATTTTGCTTATATTACCTTTCAGCGATATCACCTTCGTCACCCGGATAGAAAGTAGCTAAACATAATCGGTTCAGTGGCTTTGTTGTGAAAGACATAACTACAGACAAACTGACATTAAGAGCTAATGTCACTTTTAAAATTTTAGTATACATTACAGTATTGTATAAGAAAATCTATATAATTTATTATAATATTATATCCTGTATTATATTTGTATTTATTATAATAGGTCTGTAAACCGTTTAAGAATTGTGACTTCAGTGACTAGATTTGTATCATCTTGAACAGCAGATTAAAATATCTATCACAACTCACACTGATTTCAACCTTTACCTTCATCGATAGAGCAATTACTGAAAAGACGACATTAATAGGGTTTCACACCATGTTTTTTATTTATTTTTATTACACCCAACAGTGATCCATACTTGTATCCCTAAGAATGGTATGTAACAATTGCCTTACACGTAACCGAATACAGTTACCTAATTATTTATGAATTTATTATGACTCGTAATCTAGCGTTTTGCATAGACGGTATAGAAATACCTATCACTGTCACTGTTTCATAACAAAATATATAGGGTGACTGGTAATTAGTGACACATACTTGAACACGTGATTCTTCCCATGATTACAATCAACTTTCCCAAAGAAACTTTTTTTTTTATACTCACTAGTTTAGTCATAATAACTGTTTGAAACAGCATTTAGCAGTCGCACCTTTACCCAATGAGCTATTACGGTAATTGTGGTAATACTCTTTGTGGTCTGTTGGCCACTAACAATCTGTCACGTTTTTAGATCAATAATGCTGTCATTGCGAATGAAAAGCGATTTTTATTTTTCCTCTCCTTCAGGATTGATTTAAAAAAACTTATTTTAAAACTAACAATCAGGTCGTAAACGCATCGGATGCCATTTATTTATTTATTTTTTTGACACCCGCCCTCACTATGCCGTACAACTACTCCGCGAGTGAGGACAGCGATATATGATTCGGAATGAGGCAATTGTGAAGCAATGGGCAATCGTGGTGGGCCAATGAACAATTCAGATGAACTTAAAACTAGGATCGAAAAGAGTTTCGAGACAGTGAAAAGTGGCACTTCCATTACTATTATGCGGCGTGAGGTTGGAGTGATTTTGCTATTGTGACTAAACTACTGAGTATAAAAAAAGTTTCTTTGAGAAAGTTGTTTGTAATCATGGGTAGACCAGTCACCCTATAATAATTAGAGAAAATAAAACTCAGTCTTATAGTGCAAGACTAGGGTTAAAAACGTAAAACTAATAACGTCTTGCAAAACTAAAGGCCAGTTTTACAGGTACCAGATAAACTTCTATATTGCTATCTGGCAGATAATGCCCTAGAGATGTCATAACTTTGATTACTTTTCTATGGCATGATATGTCAGATAACTGTCTAAAACTCTATCTGGAACCGGTGAAAGTGCCCGTAAGTATAATAACTGGATGCAATAAACATTTAATAAATAACAAAATGGTAAAACACATGGAATGTTAGATAAATAATCAAAATTAGCTACAGTTTAAAGCAATACAGTGTACAATGTTACTTCCATACGATCTATAATGCGTCGGCTTTATGCGCCCGCAGTGTAATATATAGTGCTGGCTTCTGCCAGCGGTTTCACCCGCGTCCCGTGGGAACTACTCGGCACAACCAGATAAAAATATAGCCTATAGCCTTCTTCGATAAATGGGCTATCTAACACTGAAAGAATTTTTCAAATCGGACCAGTAGTTCCTGAGATTAGCGCGTTCAAACAAACAAACTCTTCAGCTTTATAATATTAGTATAGATNAAATAACATGTATTTTGCTTATATTACCTTTCAGCGATATCACCTTCGTCACCCGGATAGAAAGTAGCTAAACATAATCGGTTCAGTGGCTTTGTTGTGAAAGACATAACTACAGACAAACTGACATTAAGAGCTAATGTCACTTTTAAAATTTTAGTATACATTACAGTATTGTATAAGAAAATCTATATAATTTATTATAATATTATATCCTGTATTATATTTGTATTTATTATAATAGGTCTGTAAACCGTTTAAGAATTGTGACTTCAGTGACTAGATTTGTATCATCTTGAACAGCAGATTAAAATATCTATCACAACTCACACTGATTTCAACCTTTACCTTCATCGATAGAGCAATTACTGAAAAGACGACATTAATAGGGTTTCACACCATGTTTTTTATTTATTTTTATTACACCCAACAGTGATCCATACTTGTATCCCTAAGAATGGTATGTAACAATTGCCTTACACGTAACCGAATACAGTTACCTAATTATTTATGAATTTATTATGACTCGTAATCTAGCGTTTTGCATAGACGGTATAGAAATACCTATCACTGTCACTGTTTCATAACAAAATATATAGGGTGACTGGTAATTAGTGACACATACTTGAACACGTGATTCTTCCCATGATTACAATCAACTTTCCCAAAGAAACTTTTTTTTTTATACTCACTAGTTTAGTCATAATAACTGTTTGAAACAGCATTTAGCAGTCGCACCTTTACCCAATGAGCTATTACGGTAATTGTGGTAATACTCTTTGTGGTCTGTTGGCCACTAACAATCTGTCACGTTTTTAGATCAATAATGCTGTCATTGCGAATGAAAAGCGATTTTTATTTTTCCTCTCCTTCAGGATTGATTTAAAAAAACTTATTTTAAAACTAACAATCAGGTCGTAAACGCATCGGATGCCATTTATTTATTTATTTTTTTGACACCCGCCCTCACTATGCCGTACAACTACTCCGCGAGTGAGGACAGCGATATATGATTCGGAATGAGGCAATTGTGAAGCAATGGGCAATCGTGGTGGGCCAATGAACAATTCAGATGAACTTAAAACTAGGATCGAAAAGAGTTTCGAGACAGTGAAAAGTGGCACTTCCATTACTATTATGCGGCGTGAGGTTGGAGTGATTTTGCTATTGTGACTAAACTACTGAGTATAAAAAAAGTTTCTTTGAGAAAGTTGTTTGTAATCATGGGTAGACCAGTCACCCTATAATAATTAGAGAAAATAAAACTCAGTCTTATAGTGCAAGACTAGGGTTAAAAACGTAAAACTAATAACGTCTTGCAAAACTAAAGGCCAGTTTTACAGGTACCAGATAAACTTCTATATTGCTATCTGGCAGATAATGCCCTAGAGATGTCATAACTTTGATTACTTTTCTATGGCATGATATGTCAGATAACTGTCTAAAACTCTATCTGGAACCGGTGAAAGTGCCCGTAAGTATAATAACTGGATGCAATAAACATTTAATAAATAACAAAATGGTAAAACACATGGAATGTTAGATAAATAATCAAAATTAGCTACAGTTTAAAGCAATACAGTGTACAATGTTACTTCCATACGATCTATAATGCGTCGGCTTTATGCGCCCGCAGTGTAATATATAGTGCTGGCTTCTGCCAGCGGTTTCACCCGCGTCCCGTGGGAACTACTCGGCACAACCAGATAAAAATATAGCCTATAGCCTTCTTCGATAAATGGGCTATCTAACACTGAAAGAATTTTTCAAATCGGACCAGTAGTTCCTGAGATTAGCGCGTTCAAACAAACAAACTCTTCAGCTTTATAATATTAGTATAGATGAAGAAATGTCACCAGTAGAAATTCTAAGAGATTACAAGATTAGTATCTTAGCGTAAATTTATTATACGGATGTGGAAACTAGCAGAGATTCCCGACAGTTCCTAAATATCGTTAAAACCATGGTAACTATGTTATATGAGTCGTCTTTATAAAACTTAGCTTTATCATCAGAACGCTGCATCTTTCCGTTAAAAACTTTACGGACTTCATTTATTAGTTTACTGAAGTTTCTGAATTACTGGTTTGTATTTTTTAAGTAAACGTACCAAGTTTATCCGTAAAGTCATTAACTTTTACCTTTTACCTTTCCCCAGCTTAGAACCTCACACAATATAAAAAACAGATACAATTCATTTAGTAAATACATTCGTTCCCAAGTTACAGTAAGTATTCGTTTAAGTCATTTAGTGAAATACAAATTAGTATTATAGTACTTATTTATAAAAAATCGAGTAAGCATACTTTAAGTTTATTTTTAAGAATGTAAAAGTAATCACGATAAGGAATGTTAATGAGATTATACACAGTAAATGATGTTGAGGTAACATTTTGAGATTATAAATATAAGTGTATCTCATAAAGCTACACAAATAAAATTGGAGGCATCTCCAATAACAACACAGGCTGTACGATTCAATATCAAAATAAATAATATCAATATGTTAGATATCACCTCGTATATTGCCTTCCTTACAAGTTACATTTGACTACACAATATACATCATACATTATTGAAACTGTACCTTAACCTTACTTGAGATAAAAGCTACAAATATTAAAGCAAATATAATCGTCTACATTCTGGGAATGTACTATAATTTATAAAACAGTTTACCTATTTATTTACAATGGAAATTATAAAAATACGTCATTATGATCAATTCAAACGATAATTACATTTTCTACGCTACATTAAGCTACAATGTCAAACAAAACAAAAATTCAAAAATTGATATCTTTGGAAGAACAATGACAGCCACATACAAGCGAAGCCGGGCGCCGGGCCGAAGCTTGCGAACACTCGTGGCGACATGTGGAATGTTTATAATTCAGCAATATCATCCCATACAGACAACTATGACCACTATACCGAGAAATGTATTGTCAATTATATTTTAAACTCTTTGGCAATACTAGTTTACATATAGGGTGTACAGTACACACAACAAAATATTACTGAATGTATAGTTTACTAGTGTTACAAAATGGATTCAGAAATTCTTTTCATTCACTGGAGTTCCCAGCACTACCAATAATTTATTTACCGACCAATAAGTTAAAGAGTGCTTTAAATATGTAATCATCATCGACTTCCACAGGAAAATAGTTCTATGAACTACAGTCACTAAATAAGTTTACAAAATACTTCTATTGATATCGATACAGGTCAGATATGAAGGGATCATGATAAATTGTTAAACATCACAGATACGTCAGTTACAAGAGATTCGATGATAACACTGTTAAACAAAGGAGCTAGAGTGTTGTAAACATATTTACTAATGGGTGATGTGGTTAAGATTACAGTAAATATTCCAAAGGGCTACTCACAATCCGATCACTAGTTTACGTGAACACGCGGAGCTCGGGCACAACATGTAAAGGAGTCACGTCACAGTCCATTGTGGAATGTAGTGGAATGTACCGGAATGTTCTGGAACGTGGTACGTTAGGCCGTGTATTCCGGAGGGCCGTCGGCGTCGGGCTATAGCGGCGGCGTGCCCTCGCCCGGCAGCGAGTGCACGCGCGCCGACAGCAGGTTGTGCAGGATGAACACCGCCGGCTTCGGGCTGCCTTCCATGTCCAACTCCTGGTAAGTTAGGGTTACGTTAGTATATACGTTTGCAAAGCCGACAGCGTGACCTAAAGCGGATACCATGTCTATCATATTTACATTGTACTTACAATAGTATCATCATCAGCAAAGTGCAGCCACAGCGCGGCGTGGTCGTCGTCAGCCGATGCCCTCAGCGCGTGCAGCGGGCGGCGGTAGAGCGCGCGCGCGCCGGCGCGGCCCAGCGAGCCCGCCGCCTCCCACACGCACACGCCGCCCGCGCCCAGCGACAGCCGCGCGCACGCGCCG
>NWSH02000008.1:11084586-11124323 GCA_002382865.2 Heliothis virescens | reverse complement strand
CCCCAGCGCCGCGCCGCCGCCGCCGCGCCGCCACCACGCCAGGCGCGTGGCCGCCAGGCTCAGGCACTCCGTCGGCGCGCACCACGCCTCGCCCGACCACGGCGCCGCCTCGTACAGTCTGACCAAACGTTGCAGGATCAATCAATTGTGAATAGGAATGCAGTCAATGCTTAGTGGGGAATCAATTACAAGAAAGTTGGTGTACCTGATTTCTCGGTCAGTGATCGCAACAAACGTGGGCTGCCAACCGTCAGCCTCATCAGAACTATCTGATCCACCAGATGCACTCAACTGTAAGAAATAAAGTTAGTGAGCAGGAAGCAATTATATAATATTTGAATGTCATGTACAATAATAACTCATAGGGGGAAACTTAATGCCATAGAGCAGTCTCCACCACTGTAAAGATATAAATAGGCCTCAAGGTTTGGTTTACCCTGAAAGCTTCCTAGGATGCAGAAAACAATTGATCAATAAGGTGGATTTTAATTTCACAAAGAGGGCATAGTAAAATAGAATCTCACATGATCCTGAGGTGGCCGCCGCGCCAACCAGCCAGCATATCGCACATCTCCAAGCAAGGGGCGCAGTCGCGGGCGAGCTCGCGCCAGCGCCGCGCGTGCGGCGCGCCGGACGGCGGCGTGCAGCGCGCGGTGCCAGCCCGTCGCGCCCTGCGCACTGCTCGCGCGTAAGGCCAATGCGTGCACGCCGTCCGGAGAGTAGATCTCGATTGTTCTCTCCTCTATAATTTGCACAAACATATACATGTCATTGTAGGTTTTACTGATGAGGTTAATACTACTTTCATTAAAGACTGAAGAAAATCTATACTACTGCTAGCTATTAGCTACGGTTTTACCGGCGTTCAGGACAACTTTATTTTGTCATATGAACCTTCTCCTAACTACAACAAACACAACAAAAAAAAGAATTACCGGACAAGCCGTTCAGGCATGATTCCATGACTAGAAAAAATAAGGGGGTTCATTACAGATTTCATTACCTGGATCACGATGGCGCAAATTCTTAGCAATACATGCCATCAGCAATGGCACATATCGCGTATCTGCCCTGCGTCGGCGTGGAGAGGGGGGCGAAGGTGGCACATCAGCCATGAAGCCTCGCTGCAGCTCCCATCCCACCTCACTGATGATTGATGCCTTGCGGAAGTATGGAGTCACCTCGCGGAGGTATTTAACTGTAAATGGGAATAGCCATTTTAAAAATATAACAGCACAAAACAATAGGCTTGATGTAGCAGTTTCGGCACTCATATGGCAGCCTTAACTGAACTTCTCCTCTAGTTATGACTCTCAGCTTATCTGCCTACCCATTTCCCAAAATTTTATGGAGTCTGTTTCCAGTTAGAACTGGATGCAGCTGAGTACCAGTACTTTACATGGAGTGACTGCCCATGTGACCTCCTCCTGTTATCCAAACAACCCAATACTCCTTGGTAAGACTGGTTGTCAGATATTCTGACTATTATTCAAAAATAGAATACAAAATCACTCAATCTGTAATATATCTACTATTTCTATAATTTTGACTTAACTTTAGTAATTTCCAAAGGAACTATAAATATTGAAACATAGCCTTACTGTTGAAAGCTACATCATTTTCACTCTATGTATGTATACAAAATACATACATGCATAGTCTAGCTGTGAACGCTTCAATTAGCAACTCGACTCTGCTAAGTAGTAGTAATTAAGGTCAATTTAGTTAGCCCGTGCCCTATAGCTATGCATAAAGTAGTATAACATCTATAGCACAACTTATGTATGACTTGCCTTCCAACTGGACCATTTTCCCAGCTCTTTTCAATGCCTTCACAGCTTCCTCATGTGTTGCATCCTTCAAGTCTTCTCCATTCACAGACAGTATGGCATCACCAACATATAACTGTTCTGTAAGATCAGCTGCCATGCCCTTGAATATTTTCGATATCAGTATAGGCATATTATTTTCAATCCCACCTTTTATTGAAATTCCCAAGCCATTATTGTCTGACTTCACCACTTGTACTAGCCGTTTTTGGTTCGCAATCGCTTCTGGTACTTCTGTGAAGTCGCTGTTCGGAGTCTCGACATTGTTGTTGTTCAGGGTACCGTTCAGTGTGGTGGTCGCGTCGTAGCCATCATCCAAGCACACGCTTAAGTAATCCTCTTCTAGCGTACAATGAACACGATACCACACGCCGCGGACCAAGGTCTCTAGTAAACCGGAACGTGTGCACGTTGCACTGGGGCTATCACTGCCTCCACTAGATGCTCCGTTCTCCACCATAATTCCTCTTGTTTTCACAACAAACAACAAGAAAAAATGTGATGATATAAGGGACTTTGATCAAGACATTCACAATATTGCTGTCACCCAATATTTGTCTCAATTCATTTTATTACGGTTAGGACATTTACTACTTAATGCTATGTAAAATAACGCAGTTTATTAAATTAACATGGTAAAATACGAATTTATTGCACAATCGATAGGTACCTATACAAATTTGACATTTTGTACGCCCCTGTCGCGTAAGCCACAGATTGATAATATTTTTTTGTAGGTGCCTTTTATTCGATTTCTACAGTTCGTATGGGTAAGTTATAATAATTTGTTATAGAAATATTTTAAGAATATTTTATTCGTTTGGATACCGTCTTCTACTGGAGATTACTAATTAGCACTCAAGTTATAGAATTTATTTCTGTCTTGTGCCAAACAAAATAAATCTTCAAAGCTGGTAATACTCGTCCACTCGCCTCGTGAAGTTGGTCAAGCTTCGGCGAATACGAGAAGTGTGGAGATGCATCTCGACTTACATCAGCCAATTTTTTCTGGCCATACTTCTTGAAGATTAGCTCCAATTTATTACTTACCCGTTATACCTCGTGACGAATATCGTGAATTGTGTGTGTGAAGGCTGCTTTAGCTTCAAATCTTCACAGGAAGTTGACAACACAGACAGGAGTTTGACAGTGACGTAAGAACTAATTGACAGTTTTTACAATAATAAAATATGGTTGTAATTTGTTAACGATGTTTTATGTTGGATAAATAATTATTTTAGTGTTAAGTTAAGCGAAAATGTTTAAATAATATATCGTAATCAAAGTTCTTTTTACTGGGTGAAAGGCAGTTCAAAGAAAAAATACATCATGAGTGTAGAGATGATGTGTAGAGTATGTTTGTCAACAGAAAAACAAAATTTGCTGCCACTGGATGAAACTTTTGTTAATAACTATAACTTACTTACCAATTTGAATGTAAGTATTGACATCATCATTCTAGGCAGTTTTTTGTTATTTTCGTAATATTTATTGACTGGGTTTTTACAAGTGTAGAGTTAGTAGTAGAAGTTTATCTTACTGTTTCAGATAACCCTACTAGATGGGATGCCACAAAACTCATGTCAAGTATGTTTGGACACAGTAAAGTCTTACATAGAATTTAGGGAAAAGTCTATTACAGCAGAAGAAACCCTGAGAGAGTTAGTTTATAATGTAAGTATTTTAATTATTTGAATAATTAAATTACTCATGGCCAATTTCTGAGCACCTTTATCGGTGGTTTATCTATTCATTTTCCCTTAAAAATGAATAGATAACCTTTCGATAGCGAGACTCAGAAATCGGCCATCACTGACTTGTCATTTACAAGAATTCGTAATTTCATATTTTTCAGAATGTTAAAACGGAAAGAAAATTGAGTACTGAAGACATAGACAACTATACTTATGGAAATGATGATTTTCCACCCTTGAAGTCTGAAATAAAAGAGGAAGCTGATGACACCATAGATAATTTTTACTCTGAATATGTAGACAATGTTGACACCTTACTTGTTAAGAAGGATGAAGATGGTATTTCCTCTTGGACATTTATACTAACCTTGTAATGTAAAAATCATTCTAATACTATAAGAACTGGTAGCCAACCAGCAACAAAAAATAATCTGGATCATTCTATAATACAGACATGAAACTAAAATCAACCTTTATTATATTGATCCATCTTCAAAAAGCAGGGGTGCTGTATATTTGATAACTATAGATGTATTTTACTATTTTCAGATGTACCTATAAAAAGGACAAGGAAAAGGCAAACAGATACTAAACCTACAAAAAATGTAAGAAAAAGACAAACAGTGAAAAAAAGTACAAAAAATGTGAAGAAAATAAAAACAGATGAAAAACCGAAATTAAAAGAAAACCTTAAAGTTGAGAACAATGATGAGTGGATCTGTGGTAAACACACTTTCTTTATCTCTCTGTCACTATAGAAACTCATTTCTCATCTGGAATTATTTCATAGTAATTGGATCATAGTACAGACGACAACAGGTCAACGTATACGAATCTGTCAAATGTTACCAATCAAATATTAACCTACCACCATTACGATAAGGTTGAAAAGCGATTGCAGAAATTTGACAGATTGTTGTAAATTGATGTGCTGTCGTCTGTACCTACCTTTTTTTACAAAATAAATCAAAGGAATTATTTTAAAAAGAAAAAACTTAACTCTTTTTTACAGTAACATCATTAGCCAATTTTTTATAGCCTTCATAATATTTTTTGTATTCCAATTTCCAGGTATATGTCCAAAGAAGCTTGAGGATAAGAATGACCTGATGAAACATCTGGATGCTCATAAAAACTCCACAGCATGTATGGCCTGTGGGGAGCGAGTGAACAGCTACTCCCAACTCCTGGCACACAGAGTGACACATGTGCCACAAGTTAAATGTCACATTTGTGATAGAAAGTTCAGGACTAGCATTTATCTAGAATTTCACTACAGGAATTTGCACATTGAAGAAGATGTAAGTCTTGATACTTTATAATTTACTAGCTTCTGCTAGTGGTTTCACCCGCTTTCCCGTGGGAACTACTTCGCGCACCCAGATAAAAAGTAGCCTATAGCCTTCCTCGATAAATGGGCTATCTAACACTGAAAGAATTTTTCAAATCGGACCAGTAGTTCCTGAGATTAGCGCGTTCAAACAAACAAACTGTTCAGCTTTATTATATTAGTATATGGAGATGGGAACTACTGCGCGCGGCCGGATAAAAAGTAGCCTATAGCCTTCCTCGATAAATGGGCTATCTAACACTGAAAGAATTTTTCAAATCGGACCAGTAGTTCCTGAGATTAGCGCGTTCAAACAAACAAACTCTTCAACTTTATTATATTAGTATAGATTAAGTAAAAATACAAAAATATGATTTATTATGTGAAATCAGACATCTAAGTAAAACCTTATGTAGAAAATGAAATTGGTAGGTCATTGCTGCATTAGATAATATTTTGCACTTACATTTGAGTCTCTGAAGGCCCATATTTTGCTTTATTTTTTCAGGATAAAAACCTTCACTGTAACGAGTGTCCACAAGTATGTTCCACTCCAAAGAAATTCACCAATCATTTGAATCACGTGCATTCTCATGTTATGAGATATTTTTGCGACACGTGCTCCAAAGGGTAAGACAATCCATAATTTCTACAATAGAATTCTTCATACCTTCTCGTGTTCTGTTATGTAATTATCTTCTTAAAACACGCTTAAAATTCTTACGGGCGTAATTTACAGTCTCAGATAATTTATTTTCTTCTTTCTCTTTTAAAAAGAATAGAAATCAATAGAATCGAAACTTCACATTGTCATCTACACGGCCGTAAAAAGGCCAAGCGTAAAATGCACGCTACCACGACGTAAGTTTTTTAGGTATGCTAAAGTTTTCGTAAGTAAGTCGTGGTGACCTAGTGGGTAAAGCACCAACCTCTCAAGTATGAGTGTGTAGGTTCGAATCCAGGTCAGGCGAGTAACAATGCAACTCTTCTAAGTTTGTATGTACTTTCTAAGTATGTCTTAAGACACAAATGGTTGATAAAAGGTGAAGGAAAACATCTTGAGGATACCTTGGACTATAAAGTCTGAAGTCACCAACCCGCATTGAGCAAGCGGGGTGATTAACGCTCTATCCTTCTCAATTTGAGAGGAGGCCTGTACCCAGCAGTGGGACAAAAAAAAGCAATAAAAAAAAATGCTGAAGTATTCTTATGTTTTCAGTTTCCGCTGCAAAGCAAATCTCAAATCACATGTACAGAGTCATAGTACTAGTAAAAGTTATGTTTGTGACTCGTGCGGATTTTCTTGTAAACAAAGACATGGATTATATGTAAGTATGTCCAGGTTCCCTTTGATATGTTTTGCACTTAACTAAATACATTTTGTTTCATACTAGCTTCCGTCAGCGGTTTCACCCGTGGGAATTACTCGGCGCACCCAGATAAAAAGTAGCCTATAGCCTTCCTCGATAAATGGTCTATCTAACACTGAAATATTTTTTCAAATCGGACCAGTACCTAGTTCCTGAGATTACTTAGTGCGTTCAAACTCTTCAGCTTTATAATATTAGTATAGATATAAACAACTAATACCAAAAACCTCACACAAACTGTAAAAATTCTAAATAGGAACTGTGTCTCACACAATAGGCAATAAACTCGTCCAAATATCTGGCACTTATATTTGGTATTTTCTCATAAATCTTAGGATGAAGCCAAACGAGCGTAATTTTGTGAGTTGTGAGTAGCAGTTGTCTTTTTTGTTTGTAACGATTTTCTGCGACCGAAATTCTGCGACTCACGACTCAAAAAATTACGCTCGTTTGGCCTCAGCCTTACTGTTCAGAACAGCCAGGTATTTAAACAAAAGAGTTTCGTTTATTCCAGGACCATAAAATAAGAAAACATATGCCTCAGAGGGTGTACTGTAAAAAGTGCAAGAGGCCATTCGCGAATCAGCTGAACCATGATAAACACAAGTGCACAAGCCTAGTGACTGTATGTCCAATATGTGGTAAACAATTCCAAGGCAGTAATAGTGTAAGTGTAACATCTACTAATCCTCCCTTATCAAATCTATAGTTAGTTCAAGTACAAGTAGTCGCCTTCTCCTGGGTCTAAGCTACTTTCCTAGCAATTTTCAGCCAAATCGGTTCAGCTGTTCTTGAGTTATATGCAGTAACTAAAAACATTTTGTTTTATATAATAAAAGATCTTGAGTCGGACTACAATGAATATTAAACTCCACAAAGTTATATATAGCCCTCATTTGCCATAGCAAATCTGGCTCAGTTTTTCCATGTAGTAATGATAACTGATATTACAGCTATCTCGCCACATGGAGGTTCACAGTGACGTTCTCAAGTACGAGTGTACACGGTGCCCGGCCAAGTACAGGTCGAAGGCAGCGCTCATAGCACATACGGACAGACACGACGACAACCGCACCAAGCATTGTGAATACTGTCCCGCAAAATTTTTCTCTACTTCAGTTTTAATCAAGCACCGTCGAATACATACAGGTAAACAAATTGTAAATTTTAACTTTAATAAAATACACGTAAGTTTAGTTTTTGAGATAATCAGCAATATAAAAATACTAGCCGCCGCCAACGGTTACACCCGCGTGCCAAGGGAACTACTTTACGCCCCCAAATAAAAGTACCCATAGCCTACCTCGATGAATAGGCTAACTAACACTGTCAGATTTTGTCATATCAGACCAGTATTTATTGAGATTAGCGCGTTCAAACAAACTCTTAAGCTTTATAACATTAGACATTTGTGACACTTCTCTCATAACCCAAATCTCTTTATTTCAGGTGAAAAACCATATGTGTGCAAGGTTTGTAGCAAAGCATTCACAGGAAGACACAATCTCAAAGTTCATATGAAGGTACACGGAGAATACCTGGTTGTTAAAAGGGATAGTGTTAAACAAGAAGATTGAATTAATGTTGCCAAGTGAGGGTGGTTGAATTGTTGCAAACTTTTATATTTGTTATTCAATTATAATTCTTTGAAATTTATATTAATTTACTTAACTAAAATAAAAGATTATTTAGAAAACTTTCAAAATTATTTATTATAGAAATACAATTTACATCTAGGTAAGAAACTAAGTGTATCACATACAAAAAAAAGTCTTTGGCGAGTACGGAAAGTACTAAATATAAATATTTATAAAAAAAAAGTATAAAAATGGATAACCAGTAAAATTTCACAAAGAAAAATGTAAAAATCGCATTAGTTCGGGAAAATATCGAGTCTTATTTTATACTTAAATTACGATTAGGTACTAACAGGCAAGCTTACGTATGCCACCAACATACATCACACAGTTAAAAAACCAAAGGGTATAAGCTGGCCCACACCTAATGTTACATAGATACTGCTGATGTCATATGGTGGGAACACTGAATTATAACAATCACTCATGTATATGTGAATCAAGCTAATAATACGTAGGAAATCATGCAGAACTAAATAATAAACCAAAAAATCTGTTTCTGTTTTTGAGCGAAGACTCAACTGAGTCGACAGAGAGATCAACTTTTGATGAGTTGGTAACACTGTAATACATTATGTATTCAATGAGATCATATCAATAGCTGCTAATGTGTAATCAATTTGTATGATATAAATCTTAAAGCCGGTCAAAAATCCCAGTCCACTTTTTATGAGGTTACTCTAAAGTAAGTACATTATTGACAATTGTGTAGTTTTGATATTTTCAGTCAGTCTTATAAGCTAATACATTTGAANTATTTTCTCATAAATCTTAGGATGAAGCCAAACGAGCGTAATTTTGTGAGTTGTGAGTAGCAGTTGTCTTTTTTGTTTGTAACGATTTTCTGCGACCGAAATTCTGCGACTCACGACTCAAAAAATTACGCTCGTTTGGCCTCAGCCTTACTGTTCAGAACAGCCAGGTATTTAAACAAAAGAGTTTCGTTTATTCCAGGACCATAAAATAAGAAAACATATGCCTCAGAGGGTGTACTGTAAAAAGTGCAAGAGGCCATTCGCGAATCAGCTGAACCATGATAAACACAAGTGCACAAGCCTAGTGACTGTATGTCCAATATGTGGTAAACAATTCCAAGGCAGTAATAGTGTAAGTGTAACATCTACTAATCCTCCCTTATCAAATCTATAGTTAGTTCAAGTACAAGTAGTCGCCTTCTCCTGGGTCTAAGCTACTTTCCTAGCAATTTTCAGCCAAATCGGTTCAGCTGTTCTTGAGTTATATGCAGTAACTAAAAACATTTTGTTTTATATAATAAAAGATCTTGAGTCGGACTACAATGAATATTAAACTCCACAAAGTTATATATAGCCCTCATTTGCCATAGCAAATCTGGCTCAGTTTTTCCATGTAGTAATGATAACTGATATTACAGCTATCTCGCCACATGGAGGTTCACAGTGACGTTCTCAAGTACGAGTGTACACGGTGCCCGGCCAAGTACAGGTCGAAGGCAGCGCTCATAGCACATACGGACAGACACGACGACAACCGCACCAAGCATTGTGAATACTGTCCCGCAAAATTTTTCTCTACTTCAGTTTTAATCAAGCACCGTCGAATACATACAGGTAAACAAATTGTAAATTTTAACTTTAATAAAATACACGTAAGTTTAGTTTTTGAGATAATCAGCAATATAAAAATACTAGCCGCCGCCAACGGTTACACCCGCGTGCCAAGGGAACTACTTTACGCCCCCAAATAAAAGTACCCATAGCCTACCTCGATGAATAGGCTAACTAACACTGTCAGATTTTGTCATATCAGACCAGTATTTATTGAGATTAGCGCGTTCAAACAAACTCTTAAGCTTTATAACATTAGACATTTGTGACACTTCTCTCATAACCCAAATCTCTTTATTTCAGGTGAAAAACCATATGTGTGCAAGGTTTGTAGCAAAGCATTCACAGGAAGACACAATCTCAAAGTTCATATGAAGGTACACGGAGAATACCTGGTTGTTAAAAGGGATAGTGTTAAACAAGAAGATTGAATTAATGTTGCCAAGTGAGGGTGGTTGAATTGTTGCAAACTTTTATATTTGTTATTCAATTATAATTCTTTGAAATTTATATTAATTTACTTAACTAAAATAAAAGATTATTTAGAAAACTTTCAAAATTATTTATTATAGAAATACAATTTACATCTAGGTAAGAAACTAAGTGTATCACATACAAAAAAAAGTCTTTGGCGAGTACGGAAAGTACTAAATATAAATATTTATAAAAAAAAAGTATAAAAATGGATAACCAGTAAAATTTCACAAAGAAAAATGTAAAAATCGCATTAGTTCGGGAAAATATCGAGTCTTATTTTATACTTAAATTACGATTAGGTACTAACAGGCAAGCTTACGTATGCCACCAACATACATCACACAGTTAAAAAACCAAAGGGTATAAGCTGGCCCACACCTAATGTTACATAGATACTGCTGATGTCATATGGTGGGAACACTGAATTATAACAATCACTCATGTATATGTGAATCAAGCTAATAATACGTAGGAAATCATGCAGAACTAAATAATAAACCAAAAAATCTGTTTCTGTTTTTGAGCGAAGACTCAACTGAGTCGACAGAGAGATCAACTTTTGATGAGTTGGTAACACTGTAATACATTATGTATTCAATGAGATCATATCAATAGCTGCTAATGTGTAATCAATTTGTATGATATAAATCTTAAAGCCGGTCAAAAATCCCAGTCCACTTTTTATGAGGTTACTCTAAAGTAAGTACATTATTGACAATTGTGTAGTTTTGATATTTTCAGTCAGTCTTATAAGCTAATACATTTGAATTTTTGAACCATCTATTTAGGTGGAACACACTTCTTGCATATATATGTACTTTATATTATTACATCTATGCAACAGATTTGCTAAAACCTATATTGAAAGAAATTCCAACTACTATAGATAATTTTGTTAAACATATTTTCAACCAAAAAATCCTGTACGAGCTATGCTATAGTATAGCTAGCAATGGTCTAATAAACACCTCAAAGAGCGCGATCTATTGAAAATTATATGAACTAAGATATTTTGAAGAATAAAGTGAAAATGTTTTTGGTTATCTCCGAAAGGCTTCCTGGAATTAATACTATCATATAACAAATAAAATGTACTTATTTAAACTTAAGGATTTAGCTATGTACTCGGTTGCTAATACATAATAAACTATGGATAATACATATGCAACTAAACAACATTTTCAAAAGCATTCCTTGCTATAGTGTTTACTTACACCTAAAATATATATAAATTATCTAAAATAAATAATTGACAACAAAATAAACTCATTAAGGTCTTATTTGGACTAATAACTAAATAAACAAATAATTAAGTAAAGCCAATTAGATATACTTGATTTACATTGGTAAGCCAAAGGAATTGGGTACCCATTTACACTATCGTACACAACCATGATTAAACCTACACTTACAATGTTAATTTAAAGGAACTAATGGAACTAATGAATGAAACGAACTTGGCAGTATATTGTCATAATAACAGACAAGAAAGGCAAAATACCTATTAACTGAAACTGTGATAATGGAACAGAGTATTGAACATTTGAAAGTTCATTTCGCAACAAGATTATCCACTCGTTATGCGGAAATTATATCGCTAGAATGACGCAATTACATAAACAACATATGAAGACTTACAAAAACTACATCTTTTTACAAACCTATCTTAAACTAGAACACTTATTCTCAAGTGTAAAAATGCATAAAGCAAAACATGTCGAATTTTGGCTATCTATCCTACCAAGGAGTGGTGTACAAATGGAGTTGAATAACGCACATCCATGAAATCGGCCACTTGGATATAAGCGCAGGCGGAGGGTGGTGCAACTTTGATAAATAAAGTGAAAAAATTATAACTCCATTAGCTAACTACTCCGTGATTTGTACCATCCTTAAATTTCGTTTCCAAACTGTGAGTTGGGTAGTATCCTAACAACTGTGTCTTTCGTACCTATTTTGTCTGTGTCTATAAGCGATCCGGAGCTATGTTTTTTTGTTTTGGGCCCAAGTGGTGGTACCTCACTGCAAGTGGAGCAGTTATCCTCTGTGACTTTGGAGCTAGAACCTGCAGTGGTGAATTTCTTCAAGCTGCCGGTTGCGAGGGATCCGTTCGAAGAGGAGCAGTGAGGTGGGAGCAACGGTACTCTCTCTTGTAAGTCGCGGCTGGATCCGGAAGGCCGGTGACTGAAACCACTGCTTCCAGCCTCGGAAACTGCTGTTTCTGGACAGCCGCCAATGTTTATCCATTCTTGGATTCTGGAATGAGTTTGAAATGTCTTCCGTAAGTCGAAAATAAAGTAGGTTATATAGACAAAATGCCATGCAAAATGGAAACTAAACCTGGAAATAATATATTTGGAATTTAAAGTTTCGTCGAAAATTTCGTCAGACTGAAACATACCTATTAACAATTTCCTCAAAGTTGGGTCTCCTTTGCGGCGTATGTTTCCAACAGTCCCTCATGAGAGCATACATAGGTGGGGGACAGCTCGCCGGCGCCGCTAGCAGCTCACCACCACGCACCATCGATATTACTTCTTGATTACTATACCTATCATAGAAAATATTGTTTTAGCATTTTGGAGGACTTCAATTACGAAGTCTTACTGTATAATATTTCATAGTCTTACCCATAATACGGCTGCAGCCCATAGCTGTATATTTCCCACAGCACAACACCATAGGACCAGATGTCGCTCTCGGTGGTGAATTTACCGTACAATATGGATTCAGGCGGCATCCACCTCACAGGTAGCAAACTTTTTGATTGTACCTGTAATCATCACATAAGAGAATTAGTGATCAGTTGCAACAGGCTAGAACAGTAGACAGATGCAAAAACTAGTCACCACTTTCATTTAATAAGTGAAAACTATGGGAAATCTCGGCTTGAGTATTGACATTCCAATGCGCGTGATGCCCTGAGATCTACGACAGATAGCATGATATACTCGCGCGACTTTGTAATATTGCATGCCAAGCATTCACGGCAATCAGTAACCATTCATTATTTTTTCTACTCATGCATATTATACGCTTCAATAGAGATAAGGTGTTGCAATTTCTTTTTATCTAGGTTTTTTTTTTAACTTAGAGAGAAAATACTCACTCTATAATAATCTGAACTGTAGATATCTCTGGACAGTCCAAAATCTGATATTTTGACTATAAAATCGTCCGAAACCAAACAGTTTCTAGCTGCCAGATCTCTGTGAACATAATGATGTGAAGCGAGGTACTGCATGCCAGACGCAATGTTATTCGCAATATTTAGAAGTCTCATCGGCGGTAAGCCCTTTCCTGAAGGCGGTGCTCGGCCCATCAGGAACTCGTGAAGATCACCGCGAGCCATGAACTCAAACAACATGCATAATGGTTCTTCTCTCAATGCTACACCAACAATACAAACTATGTTGTCATGAGTTAGCTCTGAAATCAAATCTATTTCTCTCCTGAAGTCTGCCTGTGTTTTAGCTGAAGCATTCTCTTTCAATGCCTTCACTGCCACAAATTGTGTTTCTCCATTCTTTTTCAGAGCTCCCTTATACACTTTGCCAAAGGCACCTTCACCTAATTCTTCTAAGAATTTTATTTGGGAGAGTGAGTACTGTGGTATGCGGAGCACACCATTACCTCTAGCATTTCTTGTCAGATGAGGCTGATTAGCAATATTATTTGTCAACAACTCACTCATTTCTATTGGTGAATTTAATCTAGAATTGCCATAGATGTTCTTATCAGCATTTGGTAAGTTTATGTCCCTGATTGTGGCAGCATTGTTCTTATTTTTGTGTCTATAACATAAGCAAATAATGAATGCAATAATTGTCAGAGTCAAGACAAGAAAAACTACAACAATGTAAATCCAGATTTTGTGAGCACATTTTGGAATGTCACAAAGATGTTTATCTGTCTTGCCATCTTTTTCTATGATACACCAGGGCTGCTCCCTGACCCCTCCAGGGTTTCTACAGTAACTGTGTGTTCCAGCAAGTTCAGGGAAATCTGACAACCTGACATGTAGCTGTTTAGACCATTCAATGCAGGGCATGCCATTGTCTGCTACATTAACCCTACCCAGGTATCCACTGCCATTTTCCCAGTAGCATTCATCATCAGACACCATTACTGCACCAATGCTAATCCTTAGACAGTCAGGGTCATCTTCTGGCAAATCCTGACATTCTTCAAGAGTTAACTGCTGTCCTATATGAGGATGTCTTTTAGCTATGGCATACTCTTTCTGGCACAGCTCATTCTCCAATATCTCACAGTCTTGTTTGCAGACACGTCTCAGCACAGTGGAATTATATCGGAAGTTGAACATAGCTGCAAATGAACTGTTTGAATCTGTGTACATGCTAGGCAATTTACCCAAAGGTAAGTTTTCAAAAACTATTTCTGGTAATTCATCATCATTAGTTTTAATGGAAGAATCAGTTTGGATTGAGAAAAGCTTTCTAGCCTCTCTGTAGAATTTACTGTTAGTTATAAAAGGATCTCTGCAGATAGGAAAAGTTGAATAACAGAGACTGGGGACGGCATATCCTTCACAGCGGGGACTGATGTCATTAGAGTACTTTGTTACTTGGAAGGCTTTCAATAATTTGTCTTCAAGAGCTGCCTGACTCGTATTATAAGGTATGTAAACAAACTGACCTTTTAGATGTTCAGCACAAACCTTGCCCAAGTATTCTTGACATATTGGCTCTAACTTTTGTGGTTCAGTAGAATTGGTTACATTTGTATTCAGTGTCTGTATATTTTCTGATAACAAACCGGGTGTAGACTGAACATTTATGTCCAGTTGGCTGTAGATACCTGTATTAGGGAACAGTGATGCATATGTGGGAATCTCATAGTTCTCAATACCTTGTTCAACTTTTAACTGTGATGTTTGTTTCTTTTCATAATTCTGTTTGATCACACAAGTGTAGTTACCTTTATCAGATAAAGCTAGATCCTTAATTCTCAGATTTGTACCTATAATGCCATTAGTCTTATCAATCTTAGTAGTTATTTTCATCCTGAGTGTAGAATTATCATCTATTATTCTATTGTCTTTTAACCAGTACACTTTTACATTCTCTAATAATTTCTGCTGTATATGATCAGGGGGTGCTTCTTTTAACAAGGTAGCAGTGCCTTCCTTACTCTTAGTATATTTTTCAACCTTCGTATAATTCATTATCGCCTCGCATTTGAAACGGACATCACTTTGAGGGGCTCTTGTGATAACGGCAGGCAAGGTTTTCGAAAAGAAAATATCAAGTTTTATGTTCCATACTTTTTGTTCCGATGTTGAGTTGGACTTCAGCAAAGGGGCGGATTCGGGTCTATCGGAGCTTGAAGGTTTAATAACACACAAATAGAAGCACAAAACAATAAATACACGCCAGTGTTTCATGACTAACACTTCCCATAACACCGATGCCTATCACAGTTTTTTATCGAGCGCTTGTGACTTGCAACATGAAGTTTTCGTTTGAAAGGCACGAGAGAGTACTTGTTTAAGTTATTATTTTTTACAACAAGGTCTTTCTTTTTATTTTAAAATTAATAAAAATTGCGAATGACAGCGAAATAACACCAACCAATATCAATGACAAACTGGGTTGCCAGTAAAGTTATCAATCAGCAATCACATCATGTTAAATAATTGCCATATTAAAAAAAACATCGCATTCTGATTATTTCGCCTTTCGGTTCAAAACACGGTCAAAGCGTGTGGGCATCGTGTGGGGAACTTGCCCTGGTAAAACACATAATCAAACATACAAATACATCCCAAGTATTTGTATTAAACAATATTGATCAGGTTCTCTTCAAATAATAATCTTTTATTGTATAGTATTTTTTTATTCAATACCTATTCATAAAAAATAACTTGCAACATCATTTAATTATAATTAGCTTAATTCGCATGTTTGCTATTAAACATTCAGCAAAAATTCTTAAAGGCTATTTTGTTCCAGCTCTTCTTCTATTTCTTCTCTTAGAACTAGTCCACCAAGGAGGGAGGAGTCAGGAGGAAGCCACTCACAGCTGGTGTCCTCTGATGAACATGCCTGAAAAGAGGAATTTATTATTGGAAATGAACTAGAATCATTAAATATTAAGTACTCACTGAAAATATATTCATTAGCCACGTACATTTAGTTAACAAAACTTTCACTTAGTTCCTATAGCAAACTTTCTAATAAATAGACGATGTATGTTCGATACCAGGAATGGATTTTACTTAACGTACCTACTTATAAGTAGTTAGTGTAGTGTTGTTAACTTTGGCAGATACCACGCCTCTTAATGCGCGATTAGGGCTTTGTAGGTACATACCTACATACAAAGCCTTAATCGCGCATTATGAGCCGTGGAATAGGTATTCTAATCTGGTCCAGATACTCCGTAGTTACACTCATAAATCTGTCAAGTTTCTAATGTTGAATATGACCTCCTACTGACCTGACACCTGCAGGAGGTGGCTTCAACGTAGTGGTATATGTCAGTGCCAGGCTGCACGCCAGGGTCGCAGTGACGCAGTTTCACTGACGCATGCTTACGATCTCCATGCACGCACACCGGGTGGTGCGATTGTTTGTATGGGAACTGCCAGTCGGAAATCTGAAAATAGCATATAATTTAGAAAATTCTTATGATAGCTCTTATGACTTAGCTATTTTATGAAAGAAGGCAGGTATTATTTCAATAAGGCATTACCTAACTGTGGCCAAAATGGTTTCCTGATACTTGGGTAGGATATACCTGGACTCGTTTACCTGCGTAATTCTTCTGTGAAATATTAGACCACCCTAACTTTATTTAGCTGCCTCTATCAAACTCGAAAACTTATTTCAGTCATTTTCACCTCATACGAAAGACAATATCCTCCGCAGCCCATGATCTTGACGTCATCCCAGCACCTTCTACCGTTGAGGTCAGTCTGCATCGCCTTGTGAGTATGCCTTTTGATCTTGCAGCGTCCAGTGAGCGAGGCGCCCGCACAGACCAGCGCCCAGCAGAACAGCAGCGTCAGGGTAGTGGCACTCACATTCCTGATGAGTCCCGACATTTTGAACACTGAAATTTTCATTGGGCACTTGAAAAACTTTCTCACACCAAGCAAAACAGTTTAAAACTTAAGGAAACCTATTAATTTCCATGCAGATAGAAGTAACAAAATTATAGAAAAGACAGGAACTGAATAATGGTAACTGGAGGAAGACACTGATTTCCAAACCTTATCAAATGCTTGATGTTGAACTGTGTGTTGAATCTTCATTGCGAAACGTTTTTATAAAGGAGCAAAGTGGACGTCATGGCATTTCTCTCACTTGGGTTCACACGACAATGGCGCACAAGCCATTAGCCCCGGGATTGCGCCGTTAAACTGAATAAAAATAGAGAATCGTCTTTTAGATTGCTTACATAAAATTTGCATGATTAATTTTGTGCGTTCTCGGAAAGACAGTAGGAAACATACCTTTCTAAGTAAGTATATGGACTTGCCATAAGGCACGTCCCCAACAGATTATTACTATTTGACTAGTCAGATCTTCAAACGCTTAAAAAGATAGGTAACGTTTACTTTATAGCACGTGTAATTCCACACACTTCCGTTCCGATAGGGAAGTGTGAATGATGTACTTTTCACGGAGATACAAAACGCTAACAAGATAAAAATAAAGCTAATAAATAAACAAGCAGAGCTTACTAAATTACCAGATTTCGAGTCGACCCAAAAAAGTCATTAAAAGCGGTGGCGCAGAACAAATTAGCTCATTTGCGCGAGGTTCCTTCAGTCGCGTCCCGCCGCCCGTATGGCTGCGGTATGACCAAATTCAAAGTACGAACTAATTGCATCGCGATCCTCATACCTTATGTCCGTATAATTAGGTATAAATCACAGTACGTCACCGCCCTTGCCCATGAGTAAGTAAAGAAATGTGCAAGCCATATTTCCTTTCACCGTGCAAGCGGACAAAATATTGTTGGTATGGCATATTTTTTACCAAAATGATCTATGCCTGATGGGCTCCCACAACCTAACACATAGGATATATCCTGTGTTAGGTTGTGTTAGGTATGTTATATTTTCTTAAGTTAATTAAAATAAGAAAATTAATATCAACCCTACTAGGTACTAATTTTATTTTGCGTGAATCATACTCGTTAGGAGACTTAAAATGTGGTTAAGCTCGGAGCAAAACAACCCGTGGCACATTCGTCATTTGGGTGCAATTTACAGGCATTGTGTTTGGTTGGCCTTATTCGCCCTTACAGACTCTTGTGCAAAGTAAACTTATCGTTGGCAGGAAAGTACGATACAGATACCTATTCGGGCCATGAAATGATTGAAATCCTAAAAATAGGGAACTAAATTAAGTTGACGAAATTGCCCGCGTTTTTGGGAATGATTCCCGGGTAAGGCTGAAATTTTTTGAAAGTTAAAAAAAAAAGTTTATGACAATGAAAAGTACTTAATGATTTCACCTATGTGTGCAGGGAAGCTGGTTTACCTTTACCTAATATAAGTAGAGTAACATACTTACTCTAATACGTATACTTTTGACAACATCGCTGACTTACTTTAGGCGTGCATCGAATTGATAGATCCATCCGAGATGTCGTTTCTATCGATCTTTAATTGCATTTTCAAAATCCTTATGAAATACTAATCAAATAAAATATATCAAATCCGTTCCAGCATTCATGTTACAGCCGTTCAATTTGCAGCTAGCAAACCGTTATGGTAAGGTATGATTACAGGCTGCGCGAGCGCCGCTCCCTGCACCACCAAGTATAGCGCAACAGCTAACAATCGTCAAATTATATCGCGATCGCCAAAGATCTCGATGACATTATACTGCAGTGATTCAGAGGCCCTAATCGAGGTATAGGATACTCGCTGGACACCATAATCGATTACCTATTTGTCTGCGGAGTTAATAGCAGCTCTGTCGTTTAAGTTGCCACAATGGTTTTATTTATACTTATATCTACCTATTTACTGGTATGTTATATTTTCAGAGGTTGTTATACGAATTATTATTTTTTTATACCTACCTCATGGTAGGTCTAGGTATACTGAGCGTGTTAACAATTACCTACTTTACCTATTACCTACTAAACACTTTACCATACTCTCTTCCCTCTCATCTACTTACCTTCTTTAAAAAAAGTGACCGCATAATTACATAGGATTTATTTAGATAGAAGGAGCACCGCCCGCGCTCTACCTACTAAGCCTGACAAACTTTTGGGTTCGCTTCCCGGTTTGGCCAAAAAGAACAATGATGATATTTACCATTTAGGGTTCCGTAGCAAATATACGTTTTATTGAAAGCTTAATATTAGTAAAAAAGTTTTGTTCCAGCGCGATATTGTCTCACGCTAAGTTAAGTAGCTAAACATTTAATTTCACCAAGATGTTTCACATATTATTATAATCTAAATATATAAAACTCAAAGGTGACTGACTGACTGACATAGTGATCTATCAACGCACAGCCGAAACCACTGGATGGGTCGGGCTGAAATTTGGGACGCAGGCAGGTGTTATGACGTAGGCATCCGCTAAGAAAGGATTTCCCGAAATTCCCACGGGAACGGGAAAAAACGGGATTTCAAGTATAGCGCGGGCGAAGCTGCTGGCAGAAGCTAGTTTCTCATATAAGGAAGTTAAAAGTTAAAGGAATACCTACAAAACGTAAAAGTAATAAAGACTCAACTTAATTCATATCAATATTCATATTTGACAACCTGCCTAGCAAATTAAAACTGTATTTAGTTTTAACGATTTGGTTGCCAACTTTCATCGACAGAACCCTAAAATTCTGTAACTTTTTAGTCGTTTTTCCTAACTTCAAGCTATAAGTTTGTATGCTGTGTTTGGAAGTGGCGGTTTCCAATGTGTCAACGTTTTCGTTACTCGAATGTTATCGTTCGCTTAAGATACACGCAAGTTAAGTGCCGCTAAATTATTCGTGAAAGTTCTCGCCATAGTAACCTACTGAAAATTGTGTGTGCTTTTATGTGCATATAGGTAGTCCGAGTAGAAGACGTCTAGTTTTACAGTTATAAGTTTATGAATAGGAAAAGTTATCAAACTGTTCTTGAACGTGCAATGTTTTTTTAGGAAATAAAGTTACGTTAACACTTACCTAGGTATGTAAGTTATACGTATATTTTTATCATACTTACCTATACTTGTTTAAAAATTTTATAAAAACAAACAATGCAGTAGGTTTAATAATGTGGTTAATTTAACTTGACATTCATGGTGGCTTTTTATTTCTTGGAAAACTTGGTAAGTAACGTGATACTTTAGTAAGGCCACTAAATTGGCGGAACGAGTTGAGGGCACGCGGCCACTAGGTAGTCGGTCAAAACAACTAACAATCTTCTTATTAGGAACTAATTGTTATCCCCATGTAAAAGCAAAAATTTAAAATAATCTTTTCCATTTCAGAATAACCACTTTTTTTTTTTTTTTATATCGATGGGAAATCATCAGTATGACCACTTGACTAAAATTCGAATAAGATACCTCTACATACCCAGCTTGGCCATAATCTGATATAAAATCTTGATAAAAGAAGACCCATTTTTTTTCTAGCGGTGATGACGGTTTCATGAGATGCGATGGTGACCAGTTGTTGTGCACTTTTATTGTGGACAGTCTTCATTGCCTCAATTTTTATTGGTTAGTAAATATTTCATGATGTCATTATATAATAGGACATTTTAGTTATTTTAGATGAACTTTATTATTATAGTCTATGTAGACGAGCTAAGAAATTTAATACCGGGACTCATATGTACCTACATATGCAGTTTACTTGTTTTTGGAATTTCTGTTTCACATTATATACCTAGGTATATAATGTTAATAATGCTATTCTATTAATTTATGGTTACTTTAAACGCGACTAGAAAGTCTAACGTCCTAAATTCAATCTAGAACATATAATATCATTGGAGCTACTGGAGCTGCGCGTGCCGGCGCACGTGGCACTGGGCACGCGCGCGTCACTGTCGTGCCGCTGGGCGCTGGGCCCAACCGACGTGCTCTACTCCGTCAAGTGGTACAAGGACGGCAAGGAGTTCTTCCGCCATGTGCCGCGCGACCACGAGCCCAGGAGGAGGTTCCCGCTGCCTGGAGTCGATGTTGAGGTATGCACTTTCTTTGTTCGATTGTGGACTTAAAGGTCTTATATATTTTTTTTTATCTAACTTTTATAATTTTTGTTTGAGTGATGCAGCAGTCGGATCCCTCTGGCGCTAGTCTGGTGTTGTCTGCAGCAGTGCTGGAGACCGGAGGCCGGTATCGCTGTGAGGTTTCCGGAGAACGGCCTCTTTTCCCCACGGTGTCCGGACATGCAGATATGAATGTCGTTGGTAAGAACGTACATACTACTTCGCTCATTAATTAGCTTCTCCTTGCTAATTATTGCAGTATTTTTTTCTTCTTTTCTAGTACTTCCCGAGCAAAGTCCTATCCTGTCAGGGCTACGATCACGATATCACCTGGGAGACCGCGTGCAGGTAAATTGCACTTCAGGACGCTCCCTTCCATCCTGCCAACTATCATGGTACATCAACAGCGAGCCTGCACTGACCTCAGCTTTGTTACCTGCTATCCACAAAGTATATGAAGACGGGCTGGAAACTACCACCCTGCCGTTAGAATTTATACTTACCGAGCTACATTTTAAGCAGCATGGACTTAAAGTCAAAGTAAGACCAGATACTACAGCTATCTAAAGTCTAGCGATCATTAACTCCTAGCTTGATGTTATTCATGGACATGGTATTTCCTTGCAGTGCCTAGCAACACTTGCGACGCTCTACTGGCGAAGCAACGAAGGGAGTGCCGTGTTAGACAAAGGGAAGACTCATTATAAATTGGCATCGTTTGAACCAAAAAGAAATACGAAAACCGACCATGTCCTTTCTAATATGGCGAGTTTACTCAGTGGTTCCTCTATAAGTACTGTTATTTTGTTTTTAATGGCTTCCTGTATAAGGATCTGTTAGAGTAAAACAAGTTATTGTACTGATTTTGGTCTAGAATGGCGGCGTGTGCCAGTAAAACCCTACTTAGTAGTTCCAAGACCACACTATAATAAGTTAATGTTAGTAATATTGGGAATTCGTTTTTAAGAGAAAATATAAGTATTTATAACTTCTACATTGTTTATTCCCCTTCCATTGCAACAAAAGCGTAAGCAAAAGCACGTTTTAAGTCAGCAATGCACGTAAGGTGTTGTTATATACCTAATTCCTTACACTGATTCTGAATCTGACTTGAAGAGGAAATTAGGCACTTGCATATAGGACTGTACGTTACTACGCTACGTATGTACATACTGTACGTGGTTTTATAGTCTTTGCTGTACTACAACTCGTTATAATCTAGGAACACTGTTGTACGCGGTGGAACTTACAGGGTCGTCTACGTACATTTTGAACCCACGAATTTTAGGCACCACTACAAAGAGTCCAGAGTCACTGAGTCATAAAAAAAGCAACTGGCTGGTAATTATGAAAAAAAAATGACGAATTCATTCATTATTTATGACAGTGTTAGTTAGTAAATAGCTTATAAAAATAGGATAAAATCAATGAATTTACAATTTCAATCTGTGCAAAATATGTGTTAATAGCTTCACTAATGAGAAACTGGGGGAGCAGAAAGAAAACTAAAAAAATTAATGCCACTTATAAGTAGGTCAGATAAAATGTGCAATGTTGAAAATATCTGTAACCAAAATCCTTACGATACAAGGGGGCCGCCGACTCCGCAGAAGTCCTTTATTGGTAAGTGGCATTACTTATGAAATTCTCTCAAAATAAATATAGGTACCCCTCCATATTCCCCATGATAGCCGTATTTAAAAATTTGCTGATAATTGAACATTATTATGACGACGATATAACTATAGTTATATTGAGACACGGAAAGACAGGCATCGGAGTATCTGCTTCCAGCATTCTATGACCTGGGTTCCAGGTTAACCGGATAAAGCCCAAGTTCTCTTATGTCAGTTTTTTGTTTTACTACCTAAAAGAGTACCTATAAATTATATTATCTAGTTGTGAAAAAACCTGAAGTATACAATAATTGCACTATAAGTAAATGTAAAGAAACAACAAATTTTTAAGAAAAATATTTTCTTTCTTCCATCGATAGGTTCTCCACATTTTCGGTTAGATTTTCCCGGACTTTTTAAACAATGTAGGAACGCCCCGCAATCCGGTTAGAATTTTACTACAAAAAGTAATGCACTAAGCACAAAATTATCATTAATTTCACATTTTAAGTCGGGGATAAAAATAAACTACATATTTGAAGAATATGACAATATCCAGTAATTTTCATACAACTTCTAAAAATGCCATAGCATTATTCAGCCTGTATTTGTATTTTTAATCTGTACCTCGAAATGTCACAATTTATTATTTTAATACAAAGGTGTGTGTACATTGTGCCCACAAGAATCAAAATTATCAAAACTATATCAATAAAAGTAACTTACCACTTCATTTTCTTGCTAATTTAACACAATATTTAAGTCCTTATCAAAAAATACCTATCAGGTTGCCAGTCAAAGCTAATTTATGGCTGTTTAAATTCACGAAATATGGGTATGATATCTGCGTGAAAAACATAAACAAAAAACGTTCGCCCATGTGCACACTAGTTTATTACGACTTCAACAAAAACAATGATGTGATATCGCTTCAGTAGTTCAGCAACAAAATACAGCGCACTCCTTTTTACCTACTAAAATGTCCAATAGGTCACATTCTAAATCCCGTATTAGAGTATGTAATAAATCTGTGTTTCATCTCCAAGACAAGAAAGCTGACGAAAATGAATTATCAATTGGTTTGATTAAATCCGCTAAGAGGACCGGACAACTCAGTTTATGCAACAGGGGACTGGGGACAGGTGAGCCAGAATTATTTATTACTCATTGCTATACATACAGTTAGTGCTATATAGAAATAAGTTCCATAAGTTCCATTAAAGCATGGTTATTTAGAACCAAATCTTCAGATTTATTTGAACAAACAGTGTGTTATAATAAACAATATTTACTTTGTAAAATAGACGCCAGTAATTTACAGACAAAATATTTAGAAAGTACAGCTAATATTCTATAGCTGCATAAAAACTTGAATTGGGTACCACTTTCTTTTATTTATTTTTTAAAGTGCCAGACAATGTGTGGAAAATTGATGAGCTGGTGTTGGAAGAGACCAGGGAGGTTGACTTCACCAGAAGTGACAACAACATGTGGTGGAATGCAGAGCCCCTAAAGACCCTTGACCTGAGTTCCAATGTTATAAAGGTGATACCGGGCAATGTGAAGTTTTTGCAACACCTCATCAACCTCAAGGTGAGCAGGACAACCCAGTGTTGTTGCAGTTCTTTATAAATTCAGCTTTAATTAATTTTATAAGAACTACAGTATGTTCTTGCTAAAATCCTTCTATGCAAACATGTTTTTTTATCAAACACATAAAACCATGAAGCAAAACATGCTCAATAAATATTGCCTGTTGATGATGATGATGATGTCGTCCTGTTATCCCTCATCAGGGACATAGGGCTCGCAGAAGATTTTTCCACTCCTATTGCCTGTTATTGCACTAAATTGAAACTATAAACCTTGAAAGATAACAGGTTCTAAAATGAATTTTAATATGCATTAAAAACCAGATTTCTTATTCTGTGATACTTGATCTGCAATCTTAAGTAGATAGTTTAGTCTAGAAATAATTTTTCAATGAATTTAATTTCAGCTTCATGATAATGCCATCTCAAGTCTCCCACCAGAATTTGGTGAACTAAAGAGTCTAATGAACCTGAGTTTGTCTCACAATAGACTGGTAACACTGCCCAAGGAATTCTATAAGTTGACGGAGTTGCGCTGTCTGAGTATATCACACAATGAACTTTCAAAAATAGAAGCTGACTTTGGAGATTTAGTTATGCTGAACTTTTTGGTAAGAAGTTTGAGGTTTTATGTAATAAAATATTGCTGTTTACCTGCAATTTCACCTATGTCCCAGGGAAACTTCTGTTTGTACCTGGATAAAATATAGCCTGGGTTACTCGGGAAGTCTATCAACAGTGAAAGAATCTTTCAAAATATCCCAGTTATTTCTGAGGCTTTAGAGTACAAAAAAGCAAGCAAAAAATGTTTCCTATTGATTATATTGGTATAGATAAAGGAAAAATAATTTAGAATTCTACTGATCTCAAATTAGCTGTTTATGTAATTATTATTCTTATTAACTTTACAGGACTTATCGCACAACAAATTGACAATGCTACCTCCAGGTATGGGGTATTTGGTACGGTTAGTGGAACTCAATCTATCGCACAATGAACTACAGGAATTACCTCCTGATATTGTTAATCTTCGAGGTGATTATATTTTGATATTTTCGTTCAAAACTGCATTAAATATAGCATTATATAATTTTTGATCTTATCTTTCAATTGTATATGAACACTGATAAGTTGATTGAATAATAAGGGAAAGTGTTACTCTATATAAAATGTTGTGATTATGTTACAACAATAATTATGCAGAATAATATATGCACATAATATAATAATGCCTTGTTTGGCCACACAGTGTAAGGTCATTGCTTTAAAACTGGTTATGCAGCTGCTTTTACTTTATTGTAATGAAAGAAGACCTTAAACTGTTTATAAAGTTCAAAGTCTTGTCTATGCCCTATGGGTCTGGAATTAATTGTCATATCTATGGGATAGGTAGTTCAATTATTTATTACCTTATAGCTTGATGTGCATTTCTGACATACATATTGGAAAAGTGGCATTTTGAAACAGATTTTAATATTTTTCCAGATTTGAAGAAACTAAACATCAGCAATAATAGCCTTAAAAAATTACCGCCACTAGGAGAACTACGAAAAATGGAAATTTTAGACGCGAATCATAACGACATTGAAGAATTACCCGACTTTTACGGGTGTAATGCCCTAAAAGAATTATATATGGCTAATAATTTTATCAAGGTAATTAGATTTACTTTACTTGATTCTTTATTTTGAATTGAAGAGACCTGAATTTGTGATGGTCGAATCTAGGCAAACGCCTAGCCTTTTCACAACCACGTCAGATTTTAGCATATCCGTGATCCTTCCGATGACTGCCAATCAGACCGCCTCAGCCTTATTATTTTTTCGTCATGGAGCGAATTGCGCGAGTGTATGGGTAGTCACAAGGCTGAAAGCCAGACAATTAGTTGACAAGAGGTTGAGCAGGTCCAGTTCTCGCAAAACTCGTCGTTCCGCTACTAAATTCCGAGTGTATTCCATACACCTCACTCACCCCCGTATCCGTTGATACCTAGTATTGGTTTCTGCGCAGCTACTCGCGCAATGTCATGTAACGACAAAAAGTTTGACTCTAACTTTGCCAAAATATATTATTTCCAGATAATCACGGACGAGTTTTGCGACCAGATGCAGCACTTGAGCGTGTTGAACATCAGAGACAATAAACTGGAAGTGCTGCCCGAAAATATATCGCTCTTACAGAAACTCAAGCGGCTGGATCTTACTAACAACAATTTGAATAAGTATGATATCTTTAGCTAGCTTACAGCTGCGGTCACCTGCGTTGATAAAAAGTGAAACCTATATGTTATTCTGATATATACCTACGCTATATTACAGCCAAGTTTCATCAAAAGCCATCCAATAGTTTTGGCATGGCATGAAGTAGGGGCAATGTATAATTAGGCCAGGATATATTTTTTTTGTTCATTCTAGCTTAGCAGCAATAGTTCAATTTGCAAGTTTGTTCCATATTCATCAGGAATCACTATGTGAAAACCGTAAGAAAATCCGATCTATACTTTCCGAGTTTATCGCGGACATAAAGATGTGGAGGAACATGTAATAGTTGTATTTTTTTTTTTTAATTTAAGATTTATTTCAGAACATAATTCCATATATTGTTAGTAAAGCTTAACAAACTAAGTTAATACCTTATAACTACTTAAAACATTCACACTATTTATTTTACATTAAAAAGGACACCCCCAGAACAGTGTACCTTATTCCAGTGCCTTACAATTGGACACTCAACACTTTCAATAATGGTGTTTAGAAGGCCACTGGGACTGCCCCGTATACGTCGCATAAGGGAGGCCACTCTCTTGCGCACTATTGCCCTAAAGCAGTCAGTGTTGGCTTCCGTAAACATCCCCGATGCACTGCAGTGACGCGGCAACCCCATCAGCATNTAATTATAAGTTGGTTATTGGATAATATTGGAAAACTATAAAATAAGCATGGTCAGCTAGTTTTACAAAATTTTAAACTGACGAATATTTTCCACGTCCAGGTTACCAAGGAACTTAGGCCTCCTCTCCCAGCTGCAGAGCATCAACATGGAAGGCAACAAGCTGTCGTTCGTGCGGCAGGACGTCATCCGCGGCGGCACCGAGCGCGTCATGAAGTTCCTGCGCGACCGCATCACTGAGGAGGTCGTCGGTGAAACACGGTTCACGCCTGACGAATGGCCTGATAAGTCAGTAATGCATAGTGTTACAAAAATAGTCATTATTATCCTCCTGTCATTATCCTAATTTTGTTTGTGATCGGCGCAGCATATCGATGTCAAAAGTAGTAAAAATTATGTCAATGGTCAATACTGAGTACCTGTGCTCGGAAGTTAGTTGCGAGCCGCCATTAAGTTTGGCGTGAAACATACTCTATCGCAGGATAAATTATTACTAACCACTGATAATATTTAGAGTTGTAGGTTTTTTTTTCATGCAAAGATTGCGCATTTTGTGTAGTTCTCCTTGCCCTTGCGTTGTAAAATTTTGAAATAATAAAAGGAATTGACAACATGTGTTAGTTGGGAACAACTTCCCGGCATCGATCAGTCAAAACGGTGCGTAGATTGACATTCGGTCCTTACTGGCGGTACAGAGTCAATTTAGTACTCAATGAGGAGGCCTACTTTTGACATAAAAAAGGTCTCGAAAAACATCCACTGCTGGACAAAGGCCTGCCAAGTCAAAGCCCAAACACAGTACACACTTAGTGGATATTTTTTACCTTAGGAGATGCAGCTCAGCAATGAAAATTGAACCTTATTTCATCACATTAAAGTATATTTTAACTTCATAGGTACACGCTAAAGAAGAGCCAAGCGCTGATGGTGCCGGGGCGGGAGCTGACGCAGGTGCCGGACCACGTGTTCACGTCGGCCGCGGAGGCAGAGGTGCATGTCGTCGACTTTTCCAAGAACAAGCTCAATGCTATACCTGCGGGGTGAGTTTTATAAATAAATTGGTTTTCATATAAAATTATTAATGCTCGGATCGTTCGATCATAAGGTTAAGCAACGCTTGAGCCGGTCGGTCCATAGATGAGAGACCATCTTGTGATGACGAGTTGTTCCGTGTTTCGGAAGGCACGATAAATTGGTGGGTCCTGGCTGACATTTGAATATCGTTGGCAGTCGTTACGGGTAGTCAGAAACAAGAAAACCTGGTAACCAGCCTTACCAAGAGGTACTCGGTCGATAGCTTTTCTATAGAAAATATTCATACCTCGTATGTTTAACTGTTAATAACACTTATATAAGAGTCTGTTATACAAGGCATGCTACTGCCGAGTTTCATCAAAATCCAATCAGTACTTTTTGCGAGAAATCAGCAAGCATCCAGACATACTTTTTCCATCATTTTTCAAATATTACAATAGTAATTTCCTTCCCAGCATCGTTCACGTGAGCGACACTTTAACATCGCTGGTGCTGTCATCCAACAACTTGAAGAGTGTGCCTGGAGAAATAAACCGCTGTCGTCATCTCCAGTTCTTGGACTTGGGCAAGAATCTGCTCATGGAGCTGCCGCCTGAACTAGGAGACTTGAAGAACTTGAGAGAACTAGTCATTTCTAATAATAAGTGAGTGGTTGTCCCCATTTATCATATTTGAAGAGCTCGTGGTTAAGTCAAAGCCGCGCGGACCGATCGATCATAAAGTTCAGCAACGCTTGGCGCGGTCGGTCCGTGGATGGGTGACTATCTTGTCATAACCGTCTCGGCTTTCATTTGACCAATTTTGGCAGTCGTTACGGGTAGTCAGAAGCCAGAAAGTCTGACAACCAATTTTACCAATGAGTATCGGGTTGCCCGGGTAACTGGGTTGTGGAGGTCAGAAATATTAAAAGTTATTCTTCCATACAGATTCACGAAGATACCGAGATGTGTGTACGAGTTGGAGAACTTAGAAATACTGTTGGCTGCCGAGAATAAGATAGACGAAATCAACGTGTCTTCCGACGCTTTGGCCAAGTTGAAGAAACTGGCAGTGTTGGACCTTACCAACAATAGCATCTTGACTGTACCGCCGGAGCTGGGCAACTTCACACATCTCAGGTTAGTGTAGGAAATAAGGAAAAAGAAACAAATTCCCAAAATATTCTTTTACGAAGTAATTCAATGGAAATGCATTATTACTCAATGGGCGAGACTCATGTTTATTTTTCGGAGAAAACTTGTAGTTTGATGGTGACAAAAGCTAACATACGAGGAAACATAAAGTTTTCTATGAACGATAGATGTGTTCACATCTATTATTCAACAGGAGGTGATTTTTCGCCATAGTTTTGCGGTTTGTGCGTGATGTAATGTATAAAGTTCGTTATTTCTCTGATATATGACTAGGATCTCTATTTTAGAACCTATTAAATGTTTCTTATGAATCGTGTTAGAAGTCTTTTGTAGTAAGAGGACGTCTCGATTTCAGCCCTTTTCATAATGTAATTTTTGAAAGAACCAACGAGTTTTTTAGTACTAGAGTAACGCGTGCTGGGTTCAGATGAATCACTAAAAATAATAATTGAATGACGTGACCCCAAGTCTAGACAGTATTATTTATTCCCTAAAGTTATGTTTACGAGAGCACGAATTTATTTTTAGACCGCAGTCAGTTAATAAGCATTGTGCTACGGAATGTTTATTATACACCATAAAACGAAAATATAACAAGATGTTATGATAGAAAAACTCGGTTTTTATTTCCATTATCCATTGAGAGGTGGCGTATTTCAACGATACAATAGTTTGTGTACTAGAACAATACCATTGTTCCAGGAGCTTGGAGTTAATGGGCAACGTTTTCCGTCAACCGCGGCACGCCATACTGGCTAAGGGAACTGCCACCGTACTTTCTTACCTTAGAGACCGTATACCCACCAACTAGTTTTAGTCGACTTTGTGGCCACACAGTAAAACGTATTAGAATGTTGTGCAAGTTCGCGACTTTATGAGGCTATATGACACCAAAATTTAATATTAGGAAAGGTTGCAATGTATCGAAATTCGAATTACTGCTCTTATTTCAAAATATTGAGTAAAACTCAAAAAAATTGAGAACTCGTTTTATGAAAATGCTGATTTATATGTTTTAGATGATCTAAAGGTATTTTTTTTTAATATTCAGCGTTTGAAACATTACCCTAGCGAACTTACACAATCTTTCCATAAGACGTTGAAGTCATCAGTGTTGCCATACAAAAAAAACACAGTCAGCTTACAAAAGCCAAATATTTTCTTTTTTTTTCGCGTACCTGATTACGGTAAATCTTTATTGCTTTTTTCATTACTATTGTGAAAGCTATTCGTTATTCTTTTTTATTATATTTTTGTTGTTGATTCAAATGCAATTGTTATTATGTTGCTAACATAGTTTTTATTAATCTCTTTGACTAACAATTAGAGAATATGGGTTGTGAGATATTCAGTATGTAATAAAATATCAAGAAATTAATGATAAGTAACGACGAGTATTTACAATTGGTTGACTGCATAGTACTCAATATGAACGTTATTTGCCAAAAGTGAGGAAATAATTTATATTTTTGGACTCATTGTTTGAATGTACTGCAACATTGCAAATGCAGAGGCAAATGTTGATCACAGGCTGTAATATTTATTATCTTATAGTATCCATGGTTTTTGGTACAGTAAATAATGTTCATAAATTGATAATAGGTGTTGAAATTAAATCTAGAGTAGAAAAATATCAAATATGTTAAACTAACAACGTTAATCCATTTCAGCAGTTTTAAATTAGGGGTTGTAACTACCTACTTACATGTTGTTTGAAATTCAACCAAAGTATTGCTCCAAGTACCTGAAGTTTATTTTATATAATATACACAGCCTTTTATGTTGGCGGCTTGAGTGAGTTAAAGTATTATGAATGTACCTATAACAAAGAAATGCACAAGTTTGTTGAAAATTTATGAGCACAATATTATAAAAACGGAAATCTATAAGCATATCGCGTGATTATGAAATATATGCTTTAAAAATATTGCTTATGTGTTTGTTTTTCCTGTAATCAGTAAGAATGAGATTATTTCAAATATTCTATTTATCTATTACTAGCTTCCGCCAGCGGTTTCACCCACGTCCCGTGGGAACTACTCGACGCATTCGGATAAAAAGTAGCCTATAAACGGGCTATCTAACACTGAAAGATTTTTTAAAATCAGACCCGTGGATCCTGACCAAACAAACAAAAAAACTTTTCAACTTTAGAATATTAGTATAGATTTTCACACATTTTAGTACTGTTGTTGTGAACTACATAATACAGTTAAGATAAATAAAACTACAGGGTCGGGCTGTATCTAGGAAGAAAACATATGAGTGTGAATTGTATGTGTCAATTGTTCGTATACCAAAGTTAAAGAAGACACAACCTTGAGACAATATCATAAAGTCGAAAATCCTATACTATGTTATTCTAATTCTAGATCACGGTAGACAAGTTTAGTCTTTGTTGAACATAGCTACAAGCATGTAGAATAAAATGTATAAATAATTACTCGTGTGACGAACGTTGATGAACGTTGTAATTCATCATATTGTTGTCATATTCGTAATTAACTTGGCACAAAAAGGTACAACTTAAATGAAGATGACATAGCAGTAATGTCTTCGAGACATCAAAGAAATCAACTAACCCTAAAACGGTGTATGAGTTTGTGTGAAAATGACCGCAACCCGGGGACAAAAAGGGCTAAAGAACTTTTTGAACTTAAGCACTCACTGTCACAAATGAATGACAAAGATGGGTTTGAAAATTACCGGAGAAGCTGCTTGAGGGATTTTTATCATTCGTCAGCTCCGACCCCGTTAGGGGGTTAGCAGCGGTAACTTCCTAAAATTATGTAATTTGATTAGAAATAAAAAGTCAGCCCGCATAACGTGGTAGAAACGGAAGTAAAGCATAGATTTTTTTATTTAAGTACAACTTATAGGAGATTACTGACACTCATCTATGGAATCGCAGCAGTTTACAAATTCTCCAAGGAGGATTTGGAGGATGGAAATCTATTGCTCGCCCTTCTCCTGAAGCCCCTCTCAGACACCTAGTTTATGTAATTCAGACAAAAGTGTTTACAGAATATTTTTTTAAACCTTACTCTCACAGACTCTGCCTAAATGATCTATCTATTGGTATTATGCACAGAATATTATGGTAAATGCTTTATTATAAAGATTTCCAGTCGTTTCTTCTGAATACACAATACTACATACTATGTATCCGGAAGACACACTCGCAAAATAGGGACATTGATTAGAGTTCAAGTAAAGCCATAAAACATTCGTTGTAAGGCTCTTCAAGTCAGACAATCATTTTTAAACCATTATTGATGGCTGCGAAAATAGCATAGTGCATCAAGAAGAATTACAAAGAGTTATTCGAAGAATGCAAACGATTGTTGATATAATCATAGTCACTGAAAATTGTCTTGCAAGGGCTTCTGTATACTAGGTGGAGGTACGTACATAATGTGGTAGCTGCATTATGTACACGTTTTATTTGGCGCATTATCAAGTTGCCTCGATACCGTGACTCGTCCAAACAACATTAACATAACAATAGAATGAATGCTACTGAATTAACATAACAGATTGCCTTTCTAGGTCGGGATGCGACAGTCCCACTTGACTTTTTTAGCTTTTTTGTAGTTTTCGTGTCACGTAGTAGAAAATTTTCGTGAATGTCGTGTACATAGTTCCGATGCCAAATAGTTCGTCACTGGCGTGAAGGATTTTGTATCATGATCAGACGTTTTGGATACCTACCATCTGCAGGATGGTATGCCGACTACGTTGCAAGAGTCAAATTCCGGTGGTATCTATAATCATGAAGACTTTGTCGGAGGAAGTTTGGGAGGAGCTATGCAAATACTGTCCAAGTATTAAGAAGTCATCCTCCGTCAAGCGATTGTGAAATTTCCTTCAATTTACGAAAATTAGCTATTACATACGGAAATAGCATATATGTTAACCTCAGCATGTCGTTGGACCCAGCCCGTATAGACAGCCGTTACAAAACACGATGTTCTGGGCGCCTAACGTCATTATTATCGTTTTCACTATCGTTTGACGTTGACTCGTCACTCTATTGTAAATTGTAGTCTGTAAACCTATAATAATGCCTGCAAGGTCGCGCCGACGACGGATACCTGGCAGTGGGGGCCGGCCGCACATGACGCCTGTACTTCATACAGTTTCAGTAGCCGCGTTGTGACTGACAACCGCCGCTGCGTGCGCTTGCACTTAGTTAGTTCGCCTAGCAGATCGATATCCCGATCGAACATTCGACTGTGAACTTTATAAATTAAAATACCAAGTGCCGTGTCAAAAACGAATCGTATGCTTAATTTGGCCAAAAAAATTCAAACAAAAATACTTGCAGCGATCAAAAGGGGTATAATATATTTGTTCAGGTGTGCCCAGACTTGGCGTAGAATGATCTGTATCTAATTGCACAAGTGGTTCGTCACCCTGGTGGACGGGGCTGCTTCATATTCCAGTGCAGTGGTGGTCTCGCCTTGGTCACTCACGGCTGCGTACATAATATTACCTGTTCGAACGTAACGTCTAACACAGTGCTTATCAGCAACATTGTATGTCGGCGAAGTTTTCTATAGCGCTGTGAAGCGTTTTAACATTATTTAACAGTTGTGTACATCTTTATGTTAATTTTATGAGTCATAAGTGTGGTTAAACGTGATCACAATCAAATATTATGAAGCCATATGGAGTTGTTATTGTCCTGGTGTCGCTCATGCTCTTCAATAGTAAGTGATTCATTGTTTTCTTGACGATTTTTTTTTGTAGTATTTTTATGTTAATTTTGGAAGTTTAAGATATATTCTTCATCCTAATAATTTACTCTTTAGGTAGATATAGTTTGACTTTTCCTGATAATTTTCCTTATCCATATCCTTCCATCTTTAGCAATTTATAAAGACGATCTTAACTTTAGGTATACTTCTATTACGTAGTAGGTACCTATATACTATTACATATTTTTTCTACATAGTTGTACTTAGGTAGGTACAGACGCCAGCACATCAACCTTCTTTAATCGGTCAAATTTCTTCAATGGATCTTCAACCGTATCACAATAGTAGAAGGTTAATGATCGATTGGTAAAATTTGACAGATTCGGGTAGATTGACCTGCTGGGGTCTGTACCTACTTGATAAATTTATAGAGCATTGTTCAAGTAATGATTACAGGGTACCTAGTTTTTGGAATTTAATTTCAAATAATATATTTTTTTGACAATCGGTCAATTCTGACAAGAGGTGGACACCACTTTATCAGCAGTAGCTCCATGTAAAACATTGGCAATCAGCCGGTTAGACTGGAAATTTACTCCAACATAGTTGGGGCAAGGCTAGGCAGATGATGAGAATTTATGACAAATAAAGCAAGACATAACAAACTTTTACTAATGATATATTAGAAGATTATGCATTCTAGTCTTCTGCGAGTCTCTCCAAAGATATAATAAAGCTTATGGTAAAACATGGAGAAGAAATAAATGCACAAAATTTATTAATTAGTTAAGTTAGGTAAGTTCATTAATCGGTTATTCAAAGAGCATTTAAAAATTATCCATATGTCCTTTAGGTACACACACTCTGTGTAAATGGGGATGTAGAATAATCAACTTTCTGCCCTCTGGGCATTGCACATCCACATATCTTGCTTGTGCAGGCATTGTAACCATAAGTATTGCCAGCAACGTCACCAGGTACCAGCATAATCTTCCTTGTAGAACCATCTGAAAAATAAATATTCATAAGAGGCATGCCATCATCACTATGTCCTAATATCATATATCCCAATGCGATTTTAGGGTCGCAGCATGTCTTCCTCATACATTCTTCTTTGTCTGACGTCATCTCACAGGATTGACCCATTCATAACGGCCGGTGCATAAAAGGGCAGCTGAGAGAATTCTTTCTATTCGAAATGGTTTCCATTGACATAATATATAAGGTATTCTAAACATATCGGCCACGGCTTCAATGGGAGATAGTGTTGTGTATACTCGTACGTTATAATAGTAAAGAAATTTTGAACACCGGAATGATCAACAATATTTGAGATAGTAAAGTTCACATACTAAGCGCGATGTGTTGCTGTATTCTTTGATAAGAACAGCAACAACGCCTGAAAGGTGTTTTTTGACATAAAATACAGTGTCATGTGGGAATAGCTGCTTCCTACGGGATGTTCTACTACAAATAAAACAATTTAAAATAGTAGGCAATAATTTTTACAGGTTGAAAAATGACACATTTTCAATAAGCCATCTTTACTAATGTAGGTAATCTATAGACACAGCACTATCTCCCATTGAAGCCGTGGCAGATATTTTTAGACCACCTTGTGTATAAGTAATATCAATTAGCACAGCATTCGCATCAAATAAGTTTATTTAATCGTTTTCATATCATGGCTGAGAAAATTCTCTCCTTAGTTGAAAGTCTAGAAACTCTTATAGTTCCGGCATATTTGTCTGTACGTTAGTACATACTTTATCAATCGCCCATCTGTCTCTCTTTGTCGTCTAACTTTTGAACCATAAGTTAAGAAAATATTTGAAAAATCATAAAAGTAGGAGCTCATATAAACCTTGTAAGAAAATTATTTTGAACTTGACTGGTTGGATAGCTTCTTCTTCCGAACAAAGATTGTAATATAATCGTATAATATGCAAGCATTTTGTTTGACTATCCTTAACGTATTAGCCCAAGAGGTAGTGAACCCTCCGACTAACGGTTGGCCTGTAAGGCTAGAAATTTGTGGAGTGATGAGTCATAGTACACCAAGGCCAACAGCAATGACCTGGCACGCATCAGCCCTGCACATCATCACCCCTTTTAATTTTCAAAATGTAAAATAAATAAGAAAAAAAAACTTACTTCTGTAAGCTTCAAAATTTAATATAATATAGTTTATTTATTGGTAATTATGGAAAAAAATTGCCAGGCGATTTGAGTAAGCAGAAGTATCTGCCAGGCGACTCGAAAGGTGCATAGAAATAGCTAGACATGAAATAATTGTATACTTGTAGCGCCATCTATTAGAAATAATGTGCAACTTAACTTGTCGAACTCGCACTTGGCCGGTTTTTTATTCATATATTTGTATGAAAATCAAAGTTACAGTTCACATTATTTCTAATAGATGGCGATACTAGTATACAATTATTTAAAATAAAATAAATATTAAAAATTGGTTCACGCAAATCCAAAATTACCTGTTTAGTTGTTGGCATCGATCGGGACGAGTACAAATTCGAAGTAGGTACATTTAAATAGTGATGGACGGCGTGTTGTTGTGATTTTGAAATTATTTATTTATTGTGGTACGCAACATCAATATCAAAATATCAAATGAGTGTTTATTTATCATTATAATTTCAACCCACAATAATTATAATGATAAGAGATAATTTTCTGCCACAGGTTGATTTATTAGCGGATATAAAATGCATAGTAAAATATTTTTAGGTAAACAAATATTTAGGTATCATTAAACAAAACAAATATTATTGGTAAAAAATACGTCGGTTTCATAAAAAAAATACCTACTCCTTTACTTATTATCCGTAAATGAAATATAATTTAAAAAACTATTTCAGTAATCTATTTGTATTGCAATGTATTAATTATTAAAAAAAGTATTAAAAAAGACGTTTAACGACTAAAAGAAATAAAGAAACCTACCTTGCAATTTAGATATCCAAATTAAACAAATAAATGAATTCAATCGCACACGGTACTGGGTGGAAATCGAAAGCTCGACTGAACTTGAAAGAGCGCGTTTAGATAATGGACGTGAAAACTTCTGGTATATATACATATATGTAGTTACTTACATCTAGTTTAGCTCGCCACCTTCTACTTTTTGTTTTTTTTTTGTACACTTAGTGACTCAAGTAAGTAATCTTTGATCGCTGTGGATAGGTTCGGCGTATGGGTCAGCTGTTTTCAATCCTCTGAAAAGACTGTATGAATTTACATGACCTAGGGAAAATTTTTAGAAACATTTTGGTCGATTTCCTTTCCTTTTAAGTTTTCGTAGTCAACTAGAAACCCTTATAGTTTTGCCATGTCTGTCTATCCGTCCGACCTTCCGCGGATAATCTCAGTGACTGCTTGCTATAGAAAACTGAAATTTGGTACCACTATGTTTATAATATAACAATCACGCCGAAAAAGTGGTAAATATTTTCTTTCATTCTAAACTTAATGTTTGACATAAAAAAAATGTGCACCCGTCTAACTTCTGACTATGTAATAATAATATGACTATGTAATAACTTATACAGTTTTTGATAAATTTTTCAAAATAATTTCGGAACTAAGTTCGTAATTTATTTTTAAAATTAGTAAACTATTCTTTACTTAGCTTTCTTGAACGTATCTTCTTTCAAATAAAATATATTGAGAGTGGCACACGTTTTTGGCTGGTTTTCATTTAGTATACTGAATTGTGTACCTAAGCCCTATGGGTTTACCGTATTGTGTACCTACCGCTTACCCATACGGCACGGTGGAGCACATGGTGGAGGTGTGCCTGGGAGGAGCACCACGCTGTGTCCTCGTGCGTGGTGGCAATTAGCGGCGGTTACCTCACGCGCCAGGCCCTGGCGCAAGCCATAGTCAGTACCGATTGAGTTCGCACCTCTCACCCCAGTTGTCAACTTCCTATATCCGATTCCTGTATCCGAAACCAGTATTTTATTATAATCATTTTATTATTTTTTTATTCTTCCTCGTTATTAAGTAATTACATAGTTTTTGTAGCAATAAGTTAAGTTTCACGAATAAAAAAATGACACAAAAAAGGGGTTTTTACCGCACACACAGGTTAAAATAGGCAGTCTCTCTGTCTAAAACATTGGTACGTACAGACAACAGCAGGTCAACGTATACGAATCTGTCAAATTTCACCAATCAAATATTAACCTACCGCCATTACGATAAGGTTGAAAATCTATTGCAGAAATTTGACAGATTGTGGTAACTTGATATGCTACCGTCTGTACCACTCAACTGCATCCGGCTAAACTAGAAGCCGACACCGACCATATATTTTCATGGTCGATTTTTTTAGATGACATTCAAGAAGCTACTAGGAAAAACCTAAAGAAATCAACGAAAGAAAAAAGTTACAGAATTTTTCTCGACTCTTTCCAAAAAAGTAAATGAAACACCACTAGTACTACTATTGAAGAGAGAAGTTGACCGCAGTTAATGGACGTACTTACGTCTATACCTATACATTACCTACCTTGCGCCTACAAAGCAAAAGCTTCGGATGCAGTTGCCTTTAAGTGTATGTTAATATTTTTATTTCTCGATAGCCTCCAGAGCACAGTGTGGAGTTGGTCGTACAGTAAGGTTCATACGGTGGTCAGGGGTAGCTCCGGAGAGTGCCACTCCAGTATTCGTGTACTCGGCGAGTGGTGAGGAAGAATCATTGGCTGGTGCTTGCCTGGCAAGATGTCGCGAATTGCAAGACTGTGCGGCTGTCGTCATTGCCTACGGCAGGGGCAACTGCCAAGGCATAGCCGATGAAACCACAGCCAGACTTAAGGTGGACAACGATGTCGCCATGTTCAAGAAAGTTTGTATGTCACGTAAGTTACACTCATACATGTCATACAGTCATCAGGTTGCATTTGCTATTTCAAACACTCTGCTATTCATGTATGTATTAGACAACTTCGGTCTTACTACAAAAAAGTGTTTAAACAATGATCTAACACGAGTCGAGCTAAACACTGTGTAAACCGCTTATCACGTGTTGAGCAGCTGTCTAATTTTCTTTACCACAGAACTAAGTTTAATGCGTATCTTACTAGACAACGGTGTTCATCTTTGATTATATAAATGTCTAGATGGAGCGTCGCCCTACAATCATAACAAAGAAAACGTGTCAACAATTTTCGAATCGAACGTTCAAATTTTTGTATGTGTGCGTGTGGGCGTGGTTTAACACGGCGCGTCTACGTAATAATGTTACCAGCTACTAAGATTCTCCCATAAATAACAATAAAAAAAATGGTAATTAAATAAGGTTTATTCAGGAAGTATTATTCAGTTTTAGTTTTTTTAGTCTTATTAAGACAGACGCCATGTTAGGTTTTTTTTAATGTCACATATCTAAAAACTCTTGGGCAATCAAGAACAATCTAACGATATCCATTTGGCCGTTTTGAAGATATGAGAATATAACAAATTTAGGAATATATTACATGCATACATACAAACATACACGCAAACGTACATGCAAACATACATGCAAATATACATAAAAACATACATGCAAGTATACATACAAAACATATATACAAACATACATGCAAATATACATGCAAACATACATGCAAACATACATGCAAACATACAT
>NWSH02000008.1:11046979-11057819 GCA_002382865.2 Heliothis virescens | reverse complement strand
CACGCAGTCTTGTCTGCCCTACCCCTAGAGTGTAATTCAAAATCGCGTAGGCGCGGAGGGGCGAGGCGGGCCGCGAGTTGAGGAGCAGGTGGTTGTAACACTCGCCACCGCGGCTGAGGCTGGCCGGCACCGCCGGCCAGCAAGCCGAAGCTGCGGTGGTGAGCGTTAAACCTATCTGCGACGATAAACTCGCGTGGGACCGCCGGAGCCCCGCAGCGCCGTAGCCGTGACAGAAATCATGCCTGCTGCAAAAAACTACAAGTTCACAATCTACAATTTAGTCTAACTTTTACTGAAAACTGTTTTTGTTTTTTTAATTAAACCTTGTTTTATTTTGTTAACACATGGTCACCCTACAATGTGCGGCTGAACGTGAGCCGCCAAAGTGTAGAACGTATCGCAATGACAATCCAGCTAAGCGTTAATCCGCCGTAATACATAACCGCCCTGCTTTTGATAACGGCTGGCGGTAATGTAATACGGCGGATTATGCAATTCGACTGCGACATATACATGACCAAATTGTTTATTCTCCTAGTGAACCCCACTCAATTTGCGATTGAGAAGCATGTTCCTATTTAATGTTTTTAATGAAACATTTTCTGTACTGTTTCTTTCAGAAAGTAATCCAAAGCTCCCTCCAGTGCAGCCTATCTTCATATCTGTGGACCCTCAGAGAGATACACCTGAGATAGTGGGAAAGTAAGTTTTACCCTGTGATTACTTTTTGATTCAGATTCTTATTGGTACTTTTTGTCAATACAACAGAGTAGGCCGTTTCGTGAATTATATTGATGCTACTCTTTAAACTAAAAAGTCTAATTTTATATTGATGGGATTGGCAATAGATATAATCACTGGATAACATTATAAGAATTGTCTCAACAATCACTATGGATTATAATATTCTTTATAAATAAATAAACCCTTTATTTCCAAACAGATACTGCAAGGAGTTTTCACCTCGCTTCCTGGGGCTGACAGGCACTAAAGACCAGGTACAGCAAGCATGCAAGTCATATCGAGTTTACTTCAGTGCGGGGCCACAGGATGTTGATAATGATTATATTGTAAGTATACCAGATTGTTGCTACGTTTTTTTCTGATCAAAAGTTACAAAATCTCTATATAATTTGTTTTTAAGACCTCTTGAATGGCAACAAAGTCAATGTTATGTTTAAGTTTTATAAATTCTTTATTAATTACTGTTTTATTATTGTTTAAGTTCTTATAATTTATTAGTCTTTGAGACAATGTCGTTTTAAAACAAATAAATGGAATAATAAGAACATTGTTGAACTTAACAATGTTGGTATAACAAGAAAAATATTCTTTATACATGAGCCATAACATAATTATTATCCACAGGTGGACCACACTATTATTATATATCTTGTGAATCCTGACGGTGAGTTTGTGGATTACTACGGTCAGAACAGGAATGCTAAAGAGATCCACAACTCAATGCTCGTCAACATCAAGAAGTATGAAGATTCCAAGAAAAGTGGCTGGTTTTAATAACTTCGCATTTACGTAGAGGTAGAATATAGATCCAAAGTATTTTTATTTAAGTAAAATAAAACTATTGTTGCTTATTTATTCTTTTTATTTCGATTTTTAACTAAAAATACTCTTTCTGTCAATACTGAAACTGTTCAAAAAAACATCAGTGAAGAAAACAAAAATAAATTGAAAATAATTGAAATATGAAATTGAAAGTGTCAAATGAATACAATACAATAGGTAAAAATAATAAATAAAATCTTCAGCAACTGTCTTTTATCACACAATTTGACAAAAATATTCAACACAGTGGAATGGACCTGAATGTTATGATCTGCTCGGCCCTTAGATTGCGCCTTATAACCGGCGATACTTGATGATTCACAGAATTATAGCGCAGTATTCTCTTGCACAAATACCACTCATATGTATGTTGATTGTATAGGAGCTAAATTCAACTGGCAAATTTAAAATCCTCTTGTCTGCAGGTTTTCAATGAATCAACACATTTCAAACATGATCTCTTTCCATTATTGTACTTCTTAACGAATAAGAAAAAAAGGTAATTAGAAAGAGGGATAGATTTAAAAATATAAAAATAGATTAGTATACCATAGTGATCTACCAATATGTAAAGACTATTCTAATAAATACCTCATTATTCTCACATAATAATTTGTTCTAATACTAAAATTAAAAGTTGGCAGTCATTTTGCTACTTATCTTGCTAATAGTGACTTGCCCACCTGAACTATGTATTTGTACTAAGCTTTGGTCTAATTGGTACAGTTTCACTGTAGTACCTTCGAGGTTAGCCGTCGAAATACTGACTCCGCCCTCATTCAGTGTTACCAGATTTTCACCGTCGTAGTTGACGTCATCAATAATATTGACATTGCCTGTGTTCAAGCAAATGTTACCAGCTTCGTAGTTGTTTGGGCTACTATCGACAACTAATAAGTTTCCTTTCATATGACTATCGTCTTGTAGGACCAATTCTTCTGTGACTTCCAATGGCATTTCTTGCACCATGTTCAAAGTCAGTTCTTTGGTTGTATTTTCAAGTGCCTTGTCCTCAGTATTTTCACTGACTGTAATTAGTTCTCCATGGTCCTTGTTGAATATTAGTGTATCAGTGACAACGGGCACTGGTTCAACGTGTTGTAATATGACTAGACTACGGTTTTCTGGTTTCCTCTTCTTCTTTTGGTGTGTTTTACAATGTTTCAACAGTTGTGATTTCGTTGCAAATTTTTGAGGGCACACTGTGCATTCAAATGGTTTTTCACCTGGAAACAGGAATGAGGAATTGTATTAAAATTACTGTGTCTAACAATCTTGTTTTCTTTTAAATCATTTATTTAGCCACATGTTCATCACTTGATATAACTAATACAGAAACAAAACCATGTAGTAAGTGGTCCATCTTAGTATATGCTGTGCTAAGCATAGCACTGATTTAAAGTTGTCCCCTGACTATTGAAATTTAATTTATTTTCCCCTACCTAGTGCTCTAGGGAAAGATATAGAGTAGATAAAACCCCAAGAAAAATGTAGTCTTTGTTCAGTTTAAACTGACCGGTATGCACTCTGTGATGATCCCGGAGTCGCGTGGCGTTGGGGAACTTCTTGTTGCACAGGCTGCACTCGTACGGCCGCTCGCCCGTGTGCTGTCGCATGTGCGCTATCAAGTTCTTACGGGTGAACCTGTGTATCGTAAAGTGTACCTTATTGTTATGGTAATAAGTATTAATATTGAAGACCATTCTTTTAAAATAGGGCTTCCTGTAATGACCTGAATTATTCCGTTTCAGATCTGTAGTCAAGGATAAATTTCGTTGTTAGTGTACAGTATGACACATTCAATTGATTTTTTAAGTAGTATTTATAAGATTTGAGCATAATTTAATGACGCAAAATGCGTAAACAATTTGTATATCATAATTATGATAAAACATAGCGCACCTGTATTTAAGTATATGCAATACCTATGTAATGTAACCTATGTTTCACAAATAAACTGATTGATTGATTCATAGTATTCCAGATGGGTGTTAAAATATATCCTCGGGATATTTCTCTTTAAACAAGATTCTGGTAGGATACTGTGCCAATTGTCAAATTGAATGATAAAAGTAATTTGTTTACCTTTTCCCGCAAACATCACAGCTGTAAGGTCTTTCTCCAGAATGTATTCGTTCGTGGCTCTTGAGTGAAGACCCCGATGAGAACTTGCGGTCGCATACCGAACACGAATATGGGCGTTCACCTGAAATATACAATAGAAAATAGGCACATTATAATAATTAATATTGAGAAATGTTATGCCAAGTAGAAGAGTCATCATCTGCCTAGCCTTTTCCCAACTATGTTGGGGTCGGCTTCCAGTCTAACCGGATGCAGCTGAGAACCAGTGTTTTACATGGAGCGACTGCCTATCTGACCTCCTGAGTTACCTGGGCAACCTGGCACCCCTTGGTAAGACTGGTTGCAAAGATGTTTTAAATGACAGCCGGGACCCACCAGTTTATCGTGCCTTCCGAAACACGGAAGAACTCGTTATGACAAGATGTTCACCCATCCACGGACCGACCGCGCCAAGCGTTGCTTAACCTTATGATCGATCGATTCGTGCGGCTTTGACTTAGCCACGAGCTCTCTTTATATTATCTTTATATATTCTTTTCTTTATGCCAAGTAGAAGAGTGTGAAACGTAATATTATACAAATAATTTCCAACAATGACTTGAATAAACTTGACAGATCGACGTGGAATCAGCAACAAGGAGTTCCGTACACGAAATCAAGTTTGTTTTTAGGAGCCGCTAAAATTCTTATTTTATTATAGTTTTTACAGCCTGGTGACAGACGGACGGGCAGACGAAGTCTCAGTGAAAGGTTTCCGTTTTACCCTTTGGTTACGGAACCCTAAAAAGGTGTAAATAAGTGGAATAACCCATTACCAGTATGTGTCCGCATGTGCTGGGTGTGGTTGGAGTTCTGTATGAAGCTCTTGCCGCAGACGGCGCAGACGTAGGGCTTCTCGCCCGTGTGCGTGCGGTGGTGCGTGTTGCGCGTCGACTCGTGACGGAAACTGTATGCAACAATGTATATGAGAAGTAAGTTAAACATCCAGGTTATTATAAATACCTAGGGCCCTTAGTCCAAAAAAGCGAAGTGGAGCGGGGAAGTTTTAAAATTACCAATAGAATTTGATTATCTAAATATCTCGTCTCCACCCACTCCATACCTAGTATCCCTGTGTGGAGAAATTCTATTGGTTGTTAATCTTCTCCGCCCCGCTCCAGTTTCGACTCTGGGCCAAATATTAACTCGGACTAAATTGAATGTTAATAATGTGTTTCAATCATTCCATTCAATTATAGATTAACAAACATCTCATTTATTTTCTTAATTACTGTCTACTTTAAAACCATAAAGTTTAACTAGCCTTTTGAACTACCACTGGACTTGGCTTTGGACACATGAAGTACTCAGATTTAAATGTGACCCCTAATAAAAGATAGGTAGGTACTCTAAGCTATGATAGTTCTATTTACCGTTTATCACAATACTGGCAGGCATACGGCTTGCTTTCAGAATGCACGAGTCGGTGGGAAGCCAGCAGTCGGTTGGTGGTAAAGCGCTTCCCGCACACGCCGCACTCGAAGGGGCGGAGCCCTATGTGCCGCGACATGTGAGACGCTAGTAGACTGCTGTTACTGTACCTGAGGAGAGTAGTGCATGATTGTTAGGATCTAAGTGTACAAATAACTGAGACTGATTTAAAAATAAATGCAGAGAAGTCAAGTCAATCGTTAGGATTGATAACGAGTGGCTAAATAATATCAAGCTCAGAATGCTCAGGTTAGGAGATAAATACTTTATTAAATTCTTGCCGATTAAGGCATACATTTATTAATGGATTACCAACAAAAATCTGAATTGCTCTTTCAGAATTAGGTTTTTTGTTTACCGAACCGATATCACAATGCAACAGAAAAATACCGTAATTACAATGTTAATACAAAATGCAATGGTAATAGCTCTTAATACTTCAATAATAATAATCCAACAATTGCCTGCACTGAGAGGACACTAATCTGTATACTTAATTCAAGAAAAAACAGCTCTTATACCTAACACAATAAGACACAAAATCGCATACAGTCCACATACCGTTTATCGCACATAGTGCACTTGTGCTTCTTCTCCACCAGTTCGCCGGTGTGCACGCGCTGGTGGCGGCGCAGCGCGTACAGCTCCGTGAACGACTTGCCGCACGCCACGCACGAGTGACGCTTCGACTCCATGTGGCGGAAGATGTGGCGGCGGATCATTGTGCGCGCTGGGGGAAATTGAACTTTATTCTAGTGCTATAAAGTTGAGTTTGTATTAAAGAAATATTTGGACTTTGGACCAAATACGTTTAGTGGTCTGTGCTTATGAAAAGTGAACCTTATTTGTAAGTATTGATAAAAAAGTTCACTATACCTCGACAGTGAACTTTGTATCGATACGAATAAGGTTCACTTTACCACACTCACAGTAATATGTGATTGGACTCAAATGAAGGGCCCAGGCCAGGTTTAGATTTTATATGTATACTTTTACTTTTTTTCATTATGACGTGTATATGGCTTCGTAAACGATGTAACGTACACGTTATACGTAGTGTTTTGGACTTTTTGTGACGGAAAACGTGGCGATGGAGCGCGCTCTGCGATATTGAACCTTATCAGTTATTAGGATTGAATAAGATTATTTTTTCAGGCAAACCGGCTGAGTACAAATTTTATAAATCTTTTCTAACTTACTGCTAAATTCCTTAGGACACTGGTTGCACTTCCAAATGTTTCCATGCGTAACATGAATAGCTGAATGTACTATAAGATCGTGTTCGGACTCAAAAGATTCAGTGCATTGGTTGCACATATGCTGGTGTTTGCTACTTGGATGCTTGCTCCTAACGTGAGCGTGGAATGTTTTCAAATTATGGAATACCTGAAATAACATCGTAATTATAAATATTACATTATAAATACAAATGTAAACAGTACATAAGGCTCTAAATCAAATAATTTTAACCAACTTCTCAAAAAGGAGGTTCTCAATTTAAGCACGTATATGTTTCTTTCTTATTATGAGTATTATTAGTTAGAAGGTCTAAATAAACACACCAAATGAACAAGATGAAGATTTGTAACCTGGCAATGAAATCTTGAAATACTTATATCTACTTACCTTGGGACAAAGCTTGCATCGAAATGAGTTACCTTTATTGTTATATTTATTTCTCACTGAAATATTTCTGTGGATTTTGTAATCTGAAAAAGTATTATAGAAATTATACCAATGAGGGTTTTCTAAAATGGTCTTCACCAGATGGCAGCACTGTAGCGTCAGGTCCAAACACAAATCAAAATACATCTATAGACGACTTGTATTTTTCGATCGCTTTTTGATGTAAATACATTCTTAGAATGTTTGAAAAATAATATATTTATTTTCCTTTACTTTAATTTTATAGTAGTTAGACCAATCAAATTGCGGTAATAACCTTTCAAAAAACTTTTCCTTGTAGCAATGAGTATTGTACCTGTTTTTTTTTAGCTGAATCTTCAGTTTGGCCTTTTTTTTTTTTTTTATATCGATGGGAAATCATCAGTATGACCCCTCCCGCTGTGGGTGACAGCGGAAGGGAGTGTCAGACTTCTACTGACTAAAACCCACCGTGTTCCTTCGGGAGCCCTTTGTGTGCCAGGGCCGCGGTAACTCTTTCGAACAACCCGCAGCCCATCTTCAGTTTGGCCTTAATTAACCTTAATAAATCAATAACACTACTCAATGCGTAAAATTTCACGAAAAAATCATTCGATCAGTTGGAATCTGTACTATCTGACAGCTGTTTGGACCTGACGCACATGAAGCGCTCTCTGGTGGCAAAAATGAAATTTGAAAACCCTCATTTGAATCCTCAATCCATGTACAGACGACAGCACATCAAGTTACCACAATCTGTCAAATTTCTGCAATCGATTTTCAACCTTATTACAATAGTGGGTAGGTTAATATTCGATTGGTAAAATTTGACAGATTCGTATACGTTGACCTGCTGTCGTCTGTACGTNTGAAAACCCTCATTTGAATCCTCAATCCATGTACAGACGACAGCACATCAAGTTACCACAATCTGTCAAATTTCTGCAATCGATTTTCAACCTTATCACAATAGTGGGTAGGTTAATATTCGATTGGTAAAATTTGACAGATTCGTATATGTTGATCTGCTATTGTCTGTACATTGAACAGTACGGAAATAAAGATTATTTATTTATTCATAATCATTGGTGAAAGAGCAATTTAAATAATATGTGTGGAAATTAAAGAAAAAAGCAATATATTTTGAATTCTTCAACATACCACCATCCACATCAGATTTTACTTTTTTTCTGAAATAAATAACAAAACAGAAATGAGTAATGAATATAAAATTATGGATAAGGTAATAATAAAGAAAATTTAATTAAAATTCACCTTTTCTTAGTTCTGGTATTTTGTACTATAGTCAGGTTATCACTGTTGTCACTGAGATCTTCTAAATATTGCACTTCTGGAAATAGACACAGAAAATAAAAAGAAGTAACTATGCAAATCAGACTCACACACTAAGGGTTGCGACTTGTATGCCATATAAATAACAAAAAGTTCTTCTGTATGGGGCCCTAAAATATTTTTTATTTTGGTTTTCTGAGTTAACATAAATATTGTGAGACCAGTAATTCTATGTATAGTCTCTCAGAGACTTCATACATATACTCTTTGCAAAAGTAAAATTTGTCTATGAAAAAAAAATAAGTTACCTTCCAATAGTTCTGATTCTTGTTTAACTTCAATGTTATCATGTGAAAATAAATTATCATCTAATCCTATGTTATTAATTTCATTTCTATCCATAATATTTTCTTTATCTTCTTGTTTAAAAGCCCTGTAATTCAATATAACAGCATTATATTATTTATGATACTTGAACTTACAAAATTCAATCATTTGTTTGTTTTTGTCTACTGGTTTTCAATGTACAAAATAAAAATAGACATATTATTTACTAGCAGTTTTCCTGCGGTTTCACTTGCTTCCCATGGAAAGTCCTGCCTGTACAAAGATAAAAGATTGGAGATAATGTAGCTATCCAACATTGCAGGATTTTTTTAAAATATTTCAGTCGTTTCAGCGCTTTTAAGGTACAACAGACAAACAAAAAAATTATTCCTCTATAATATATCAGTATAGATTTATGTAAAACTGGTTCATATTAACACAAAATGCAACAGCAAACAAGTAAAGGATAACATATACCAACATGCTATGATCGGTCAGTTCCTCTTTGGCAATGAATTCTCCTTTGAGTATGGACTTGAGCATGCAGTCAGACTTCTCGCACTTGAGCTTGAACTCATAGCAGTGCATCACTTGAGCTTGACACTGCTCACAGATGCTTGATGGTAGACCATCTCCTGGGAACAACTGAAGGGACATGTTTCTTACAGATGCACATAGCACACAAAATATACAGTGGACCTCCGGTAATCCGAAAAACACTATGCAGGGCAGTGTTGGACTATCGAATTTGTCGGATTATAGAGCACTGCCACCAGCACCCTATAGTCTGGATTTTTTTACTATAGACCTTATAAGCTGACAAATTAGATATCTAATGATAGATTCTATATGTTATATGTACCTACCGAAGTGCAAATCATACTTAATTTAGGAGTTGTAACCTGCGTGATCTACATTAGCGAAGATTATCATATACATATGTAATATTCAAAGTCATGTCGGATTACAGGGGGCACCGGATAAGACAGGGGCCGGATTACCAGGAGTCCAATGTATACGGATTTATTTACAAGATTATACAAAAATGTTGCAAAACATGTATTCATTCATACTAAAACTATATAATAACTATTTTTGCTTAATAAATGATTTGTTAGGTTCAGAAACAAATTATGTAAGGATGTTATGATAAGTTCGGGATTTTACAAGGTTAAGGATATGGTAAGTTGTACATACTTGTAGTGAAGTCAATGCTGTAAACATTTGAGCTAGAATATTGTTCTCTTTGGTAGCAACTAAAGGGTACAACACGTCGTTGTCTGTAGCTAGACATATTCGACACATGTTCTGTATGTTGCACTGCTCTGAACTAAGATATTGGTAAAAATCGTATGGTATCTCTATCTCAATGTAATCTTCCTTGGATACCCCTTCATCATCGTTTTTTTTCCCGAAATCTTCCAGGGCGCTTTCCGTTTCCATTTTAGTATTAAAAAGCTGTTAATACAGGCTCTATAAAACTATTTTGTTTAACATATCTCACTCTCGACAATTTAATTAGCATCCCACATAACAAGCAAAATATTTATTAAAATAATGATTGTTTTGGTGTGCGCGACGAGATGAGGAGTGATCGCTATTGACAAGGGACAATTTGACATTGACTTTGACGGCGTCAACGAAACTTTGTAAGCGTTAAGCGTCAAATAGCTTACAAAGTTTCGTTTCGAAATTTGTAAAAAAAAGTTAAAAGCTATGAACATTATGAATATATGTCAATGTTATGAAAATACCTCAGATAAATGAAATACAATATATATTATTGTATATTCATTTATCTAAGGAAAATACTGTGTTTGATACAACTTAATAATAATATTTGAGGTGAACGTGGCGATGCATCGGGACGTGGTTGCAGTAGACAAGGGGCTAACCCCACTCTCCCTGCAGGCCGAGAACTGGCGCAAACCTGTAATAATGGACACCAACGACCGCAAGAGAGTATGGCAGAGCAAAGTGCTGCACGGACGCTTTTATCAGGCCTTGCATGGGCCTGATATAGACTTTAAAGCGTCTGTGACCTGGCTACCCACTGGTGATCTCTTTGGAGAAACCGAAGGTTTTGTATGTGCAATTATGGACGAAGTAATGATGACCAACAACTATAGGAAATATGTTGTGAAAGACGGTACGGTTGACATATGTCGGGCATGTCGTCGTCCCGGTGAATCTATCCGACATATAATCTCTGGTTGTTCTCATCTTGCTAACGGTGAGTACTTGCACAGACATAATCTGGTAGCCAGGATAATACATCAGCAACTAGCTCTGAAATATAAGCTTGCGGAATTGGAGGTGCCATACTACAGGTATGTGCCCGACCCAGTTCTCGAAAATGGTCATGTCACATTGTACTGGGATCGACCTATCATCACTGATCGGACTGTTATGGCCAACAGACCAGATATAGTGGTGATAGATCGATTAGAGCGCC
>NWSH02000008.1:11008101-11025913 GCA_002382865.2 Heliothis virescens | reverse complement strand
ACAAACATAAGTCGTACATGATCCAAAACAGTTTCCACACTAAAACTATGCATTTACGCCTAGAACAATGTTTAAACGGGTATGAAACTAAAAGAATACAATATCAATATGTGAATTAATATCAAAAATGAAACATTTTTTAAAAACCAATTGCTATCAGTGTTCTATTTTTCTCGTACAAAAAATCTATCATCGATTATTGGAGATGGGCGGGCAGCATAAGGAGTCTGTACTTACTATCCAGCGCAGCTGCGCTCGCGTCAGAGCGCTGTGCGTTCATGGGCGCCACCAGGGACCACTGGTTCGTGCGGTGGTTGAACCGCTCCGCCGTGTTTTGTCGGTGGTGGCCGTCGTAGCCGCCCATCGCGTATATCGTCTCCCCCAGTACTGCTACTGATACGTAACAGCGTCGAGCATTCATTGGTGCCACCTGTCAATGAAGTAAGAAATTAATCATTTGAATCAAAAACCTTTAAAGAAGAAAAGTTTGCAAACCTCTCGCTTACATTCAAAATGTCTTATCTTTTGAATGGGTTGACGGATTTTCAACTTAGCTAAGGACTTTCCAGATTAAGTGCATGCAATTTTTTCGTCAATGACAAATCTATATTTTAGAGAGGTTCTCTAGTTTATTAATATCAAGTATTACGCATATTGTCTAAATGGTTATTTGTGAGCATGTAGGTACTGATCCTATATTTCTAGAGATTTCCAGTTTGATAATGATTTCAGATCGCGCATACGACGCTTGACCATTATAATATACTTTAACAACGAATAAAAATACCAGATTTTGGCGCCCGTCGCCGCCTTATCTTCCTGATAACTTAGCAAGTCATGTTCATTTAATAAACATCTTTTAGGTTACAGACCTTTACTTAGTTAAATGACTGGGGATAAATAAGTCAACTATGTTATGTGACCTTACCTCACGCCATGACTTTGAAACGGCGTCGAAACAGCGACACGAGTTGAAATAGTCCATGCCATCGAAGCCACCGATCACGTAGATGCAGTATCCTAAGACAGCTGTGCCGTGGTACGCTCGAGGACCTGCTGGGTCCACTTCCTCCACCTGGGTAAACTAAAAGCTTAAAACACTGAGACGTTTAAATTATGTTAACACACACAAATGTCTAAGAAGGTCTTTGCGAATAAGATCAGAGACATCATCGAAGTCGCGACCTAAAAAAGTCCAATGCTGATCAGAGGTACTTATACAGATCTCAAAATACAAAGGATAAGCGGGATCATTGGGTAAGATTTCTGATGGTGGATAGCCAAAAATTTACACGTGATACGTACTTTACTTCGGTGCATTCAACTTTTCATCAAGTAGATATTGTTCAATGGGTTTATATTACCTTAATCCATCGATCAGCTCGTGTGTCATAAGTTTCAATGAATGCCGTCGGTGAACCGCCGCTCCATCCTCCAATTGCGAAAAGAACCTAAAAAGTGATTAAAACGGCAATCAGTTCTTTTACAAAAGTTGAGTTATTTTAGATATGTGCAACACCAATAAAATTTTGGCTTTCAGAGATACTTTCAGTTAGCTCTACGTTAATATAATTCTTGTAGACCGATCTCAATCACGTCGGTCCATAGCAATAGTGGTGCATAGCAATCAGTGTAAAATATATATGCAAACGATGATTGAGGATTTGCAGTGATTTACCGATCTACATATTATTCTCTACATATAAATCTATGTATATTTGATTAAATAGTAGTATAGCATTACTTCGTGTGGAACTCTGGGGCGGGCTATCTCCGGCGTGGCGACTTCACCGTCTCTCTGAGCGATCATCTCCAAGTCGTACAGGAACTTCAGGGTTTCAATAATAATGGGCCGTGAACCTTCGTTGCCGGTAACGTACGGATGGTCTTTTACGTTTTCTAAGAAAAACTGAAATACGAAAACAAATTAGCTACCGACATAAAAGTAGAAGATGACGATGAGAAGATTACGGTAATTGGCAGGAATAATGTCGTTATGATAATAATTTGCAAATTACTTGTGTGTCAAGTAGTCCGAGTCGTATGCTGCCCATTAGTTTGACGGTGTGCTGCCAGCGGCTATCAGGATCGTAGTTGACCCAGCGGAGCACCGCTTCCCAGACCACTTCTTCACTCTTCACGTTCAGTTCGTCTTCCAGTATAATAGAGTTGAGTTCCTCGAGAGGCAGGTGGAGGAATTCATCGCTTTGCGTCGCTACAGTCACGAAATAACGCAACAGGTAACGTCTAGCGTCCGCCTCGAGCTTGTAACAAAATACGCGTCTGAAAACAAAACTGCAATGCTTTAAAACGCTAGAGTATTTCTTTCCATCGACATATCAGAATGTGACATATAAAATTTTAAGATTTGTTAATTATTAATGAAGTAGCACTAAAGATTTCTTAACAATATTTAATCACTAACCTCGCAAACATCATAATGCCGAGACAATTCTTGGGATTAAGGGAGGCTCTCAGATGGTCGCAGCACAGCTGCAGCACGCCCAGGAAGGCGAGGTAGTCGGCAGTCATGAGCAGCTCGTGGACATTCGCGTCGGTGACCTCGATGCGGCGCAGGTAAGCGTACTCGATCAGCAGCAACAAGATTTCCGAGCGCACGCCCGATATCAGCACGTCGCTTTGTTCGCGAGAGTGCAATGTTGTTGTAAATAGTGCCCTGTTGATGAGCAGTCAGTTATCCTCGATACTCAATAATCATCGCAAGATGAATCGGCTACATCATATGGACAAATGAAATACCAGCTTCCTAAGCTACTATTTCTTCTCAGTTAGCCATGCAAGCTCATGTTGGCCGGTGGCCGTTTGATATAATTTATACTTTTGACACAATACAGACAGCCCATAAGTTACAGCCCCGTCATGCTTCATCATTTCATCTTCAATTAATTGGTGCTGGTAGCAGTAGAGCTTTAATTGAACAGTAAATATCGACGTAGAAATAAAGGCAGATTTACAGGAAGTATGGGCTGCAGGCAGAGAGGATGGCACGGTGCACGGGAAAGGCGGCGCCGTCGTCCGCGCGCACTATGGCGTCGCAGAGCAGCCGGCACTCGCGCAGCCGGTGCAGCGCCTGCATCGCCGCCACCGACATGCACCGTCCAGTCTCGCGACCCGCCGTCTGGTGCCACAACCATACTTAGACAACGATACTAGCATACTGGGAACTATAAATACAACGGACTTAACGCCTTAGACATCCTTTGTCTCTCGGATAGACCCTTAGGTCGGTATTTTATACTCTACTTTTATAAATGAATCAGCTGTTCCAATTAATATTGGCCTTTGGTATTGTGTGTATCTTGATTTAATTATTTTAGTAAGAAGTACCTATTTGGTGTCACTAAGGACAATAAACATTCGAAAACAATCATTCTGGCTGAAGACCTATTTGTTTGCGGTCTTATTTTGAACGAGGCCAGGCAATTTGTAGAGCCTAGAGTGGAATTTTTGGGAATAGTTTAGGATTGTCCATTGCATAATTGAAGAACAGGTAGGTTCTATATTTATTAGAACGCTTCCAAGTGCATTGATGTTTATCGGTCTGAAAGGCTGATCATCGATAACGTAGACGCCATTGGTTGAAATTCTTGCGGCCGCAATCGTTCAGCGGTGCTCCCCCACCTCTACTACGTCAGTACTTACTGTGTTATTCGGGTCGTTTTCCATTTCAGTATGACTTTAACGCAAAGTCATCATTATTAAATTGTCACGCATTAAAAAAATCTTAAGTGCAAAATGGACGTGTCACGACACAATCGAGATTTAGCTCAATAAATTTATAAAAATAACCGTAAAAAATAACTCGAAATAGCAGAATCAAGTCATTTGATAAAACATTTTAGGTTAGCAAAAAAATGATATAAGAATGACAATCATGTCACACCTTTTTTTTCCAGATGACATTACTGGACAATAGTATTTTCATTTTCAGCGGTTGCCTTGCTGAAATCAAAAACGTTTATAATGTTACTTTTTCAGTACATAAAGGCGTCCGCGTTATTCATGAAGTTGTAGAGTTTGAGGTTATTAGCGTTTGTAACTTATTTGTTAGTCATTGAAAAAAAAAACAAATAGATTTTTTTGTTTTTATTAGGATTAAAATTCTCTCACAATGCTGTCACATTCAAGCATCACACGACATAACATTAGCAGGATTTTAACAAATTAACACTTATCTACATAAGTATGATTTCTAATCTTATAATTACATATTTATTTACAGAATAATAATTTGCAATACAGGACTAGGATGAACACATTTAGTTTTACTGAAACATCAAATAATATTGGCTCTCTGAAGTTAGTTATTCTTACTAACAAAAACTGCGGTATCATATAGTTTTCTTCAAAGTAAAATCAATATTTGACATGAAATATATGTTTCAGTTCAAAAGTGGCATTAAACGATAGTCCATCAATTGAGGTTCAGTTGAGAGGGGTGGTGGTCTCCGTCGCGTGTATGCCGTCAGCTCTCAGTCTCGATAGCAGGGACTTGTACACTACGGGAGCGAATGGTAGCACAACACCGCGCTCTTGAATTTCACCTGTAAATAGAAAAAGATTTGTACATGAACTCTCTAAGCATGAACCCCCAAAGTTAAGCAGTGCTTGGCGGTCCGTGGATGGGTGACCATTTTGACATAACGAGTTCTTTCGTGTTTCGGAAGGCACGATAAACTGGTAGGTCCCGGCTGTCATTTGACCATCTTTCGCAGTCGTTACGGGTAGTAAGAAGCCAAAAAGTCTGACAACCAATCTTATCAATGAGTATCGGGTTGCCCAGGTTACGGAGGTCAGACAGGCAGTCGCTTCATGTAAAAACGCTGGTTTTTAGCTGCACTCGGTTAGACTGGAAGCCAACATAGTTGGGAAAAGGCTAGGCAGATGCTGAAGTGCTTACCATCCAAGACCATCTTGGCAGCGATGCCGGTGGGCAGGCCGACGGTCCAGGCCATGGCGGTGTGGGTGGCGGGGTCGCCGCGCACCGCCATGGTGACCTCGCGGCGCTCGCGCTTGCCGTCGCTCCACGTCACGCCTAGCTCGTGACGGAGTACTACCAAGTCTGTTTCGTTTTTCTCTAGAAATTTATGATGAAAAACAGGTCCATTTTAGTTACTATAATAATTATTCGTTTCCTTTGATAACTATTTGGCTATTTTGAAATTTTCTGCGGGATCGTTCGAAAGAGTTACCGTGACCCTGGAATACGAAAGGCTAAAAAGGGGTTTATGTGTCACTTGAAGACATCCCACACAGCAAAAAAAAGAAGACAGGTGAATTTATAAGAATTAAATTACACAATATGCCTGAAGAAATGTCAAGGAAGGATGAATGTTTCAATAATGATAAATTAACTGAATATGCTAATTTAAACCGAGTGAGAGACATAAAATATATCAAAGATATAAAATACTTACGTAATTGTAACCGCTTGCTAAGATAATGGCTGACCGTGTCCAAAGGTGTTCCACACTTGACGATCTCAACGTCATCAAGCAGGCCCAAAGATTCCAAGGACTGCGCCCCTGACGGACCAATGCGCTCCGCTAACCTTGTTCTCAAGTTCTCGTAGAAAATTGACGAGTCCACCAGACCCAGTAATTCACAGGCGAATTGACGCTGCAAATACAAAAATAACATACCTATATTTATTATCATTACTAGCTATTCCCCGCGGTTTCACCAGTGTCCTGAAAGAACTACTTCTCGAACCTTCTTCCATATTTTTCAATTTTTTTTGCAACTTTTAATTTTTTCACATCATATAAACCTTCTCCAGACTACAATAAACACAGCAAAAAAGGCGTCATTCCATGACCAAAAAAGATAGATTCTTGCATTTTATGTGAATTGAATTTTGGAAGTACTAAAGTTATGTTCAATCTTACCCATGTGATTTTAGGTCCATCGGGATGTAAAGATGTGTGGGGATTTGGATCTACCAGGCCAAACAGCTGCATTGCTATCATATTTTCCGCAAAACCTGATCACAAAGAAAAAATGGTTTCATTTGGACATTGACGAATTAAAGGACGATTCACTGGAGATTTCAGGTTACAGATAAAGTTCTAGGTTCTAACAGTTACTACCAAAACTAAAAGGAACTAAACTGGAACCTTTGAAATTGGTCCACTAAGTCCTAAATGTTGTTGAACTCTTACCTTTGTATCTGATAGTCCCTCTAAACATAGTGTGCGCGTCCTCAATGCCGTACAACTTGGAGTAGATGGTGCTGTCCCTGTTGGGGAAGCCTTCGAACGCGAAGCCTGGCAGGAAGTTCAGATCACGAGCCACTGACATCAGTTCTCCTCCACTTAATACTTCTACTATCTGTACAACAAAAACGGTCGAATTGAGAACCTCCTTTTTGGAAAGTCGGTTAAAAAGCAAGTTTAGTAAGTACGCAAGGATTCGCCAGGCCTTGAGTTAAGGGGTATCTTTATGGATGTCACAATTTTATTGATTTCAAGGGCTGTAAATAAAATAAGGACTTAATATGTTCAAGATGTGTTGAAATATTTTTGATATTTTTTTTATTGAAACGTGCTCTTTTGCCGAATGACAAATTAAGTAATTTTCAATAAATTTTAAGCTGATGCTTACCTGTCCTTTGCTCAGATATTTAGCAGCAGAAATTGTGTTGAGTAGTACTCCTCTAGGATTCCATGAGAACTTATACCTAAGAGCATTGTCACTGAATTCGGGTGCTGGCAAACCTACAAAAGAACAAAAATTTACTTGAGTAAATCTTCTTCAATAATAATAAACTCATAGGTGACTGACTGACTGACACCCAAACCAATGAAGGGATCGGGCCAAAATTTGGCATGCTGGGAGATGTTATAACGTAGGCATCCGCTAAGAAAGGATTTCCCGAAATTCCCACGGGAACGGGAAAAACGAGGTTTTAAGTTTTGCGCAGGCGAAGCCACTGGTAAAAATAGTTCTTGTACCATGATAATCCTCTTACCTCCACAGTATGAGACAAATGAGTCTATCCTTCCACCATGGTTCTGTATGTCGTGAATACATTCGAGAGCGAGCAAGTGGTCGATACCAGGGTCCAAGCCGACTTCGTTGAGGAACGTTATGCCAGCGTCTTTTGCACTATGGAAGAAAATACATTGTTAGTACAAAAACGATCTTCGATCATTTATTTACTACCGATTTTAGTCACCTATTAAAATTCAAAGCCTAAGTAGATCATGTATTCTTTTGTTATGTCTTCTCGAAAAAGAGAGTTACAGTAGAAGTTATGGGGTATCGTAAAATATGACTACCTATTGATTTTACACCTTGTACAAATAAACCGTGTAATTACTTACAATAATGAAACTTACGCTTAATGCAGTGCTTTCACTGGCTTACAATGTGTCCATGAATTTGTCATCTCATACTATCATTGCACTTGCGAATACTAAGTACGACAGGGGGTACACGGTCAGTCTGGCGTTAGTCCATTCCATCAGTCTGGTCCAGAATGATGGGAGAATGATCATGTAACCGGTTGATTGACGGACCGATGGTCCAAAATGAACCGTGTTTTTTTTCCGTCAGTCTTTCGTCAGTCAGGGACTGATGCCAGAATGACGCCAGACTGATCGTGTAACCCCTGTCTAAGAAGTATACTTCAAACTCCTAAACCACAACAACAAATACCTTCAGCAAACACTTACGCTTGATGCAGAGCCTGTACCTCCGGCCTCACATATGACGCAGTGACCATGTGAGCCCCGGCGCTGAGGCAGGCCCTCGCCACGTCGCCGTGCAGGTCGTACGGTAGTAGCGACACCACCACGCGAGCGCGGGACGCCAGGGAGCGGAGAGAGGACTCGTTCTTAGCGTCCAGGTACTCTGAGGAGACGCCGTAGCGTTCGGCTAGGGCGTCCGCTTCTTCTTTTACTGCTGATGCTGGAATACGGATTGGAGGGTTATGGTATGCTAGAAATTCTTTTTTGGCGTTAATAGAAAATATAGTGTCTACGGCAGCTGTTTTCCTTGAGGAGATCAGCCAGCTGAGCAGGATATGTACAGACGTAAATGCAAACATAGGTGCATTCCCTATTCCTATTCTCTCATGTAACGATGGGATGGCAATCCGACACCACCGAAGAGAGATCAGGCGTAAGACCGATATTTACGTGCTCTACGATGCATGGGTGTATCAATGAATATCCTTGAAACCTTAAGCGATTTCGGCTCGATCAGGGAATCGACCCCAACGAATCAGTTATGATCAAATAAACAACTGTGTAAGAATTGTTTCAACAAACCTATGGTACTAGCAATATTCTTGTCTCTGGACAAGTATTCCACTACAGGGGCTGACACTAGGCCACTGCCGAGAATCAGCACAGGAGTTTGTTGTTCATTGCCTTCCACCTTGTGACGAGATCGTCTGGAACAAAGAATAAAAACAATCTATACTAATATTATAAAGCTGAAGAATTTATTTGTTTGAACGCGCTAATCTCAGGAACTACTGGTCCGATTTGAAAAATTCTTTCAGTGTTAGATAGCCCATTTATCGAGGAAGGCTATAGGCTACTTTTTATGCGGGTGCGCCGAGAAGCTACCACGGGACGCGGGTGAAACCGCTGGCAGAAGCTAGTTAGCTATAAAAAGCTTGGCAGTCGAAAAGTTAAGCCGTATCTCGGGCTCTGAAATACTTGTAACTTTTTCAAAGCGTAATGTTTTACTTTTTAAAGGGTACAAAATGAATCTTGGTTAACTTCTATAAAATGTATGAAAGGAATGCATCTAATCCCAGACTTTTAATGCATTATTTTAGTTTTCTAATAAGATCAACTAACGAGGCCGCTGTACTTACGTGTTAGCCATTCTGAGATCGTTAATGTATTCGAAGGGAGGCGTCAATCTGCCATTGCTTGTGATGATAGCCTGNGACTGACACCCAAACCAATGAAGGGATCGGGCCAAAATTTGGCATGCTGGGAGATGTTATAACGTAGGCATCCGCTAAGAAAGGATTTCCCGAAATTCCCACGGGAACGGGAAAAACGAGGTTTTAAGTTTTGCGCAGGCGAAGCCACTGGTAAAAATAGTTCTTGTACCATGATAATCCTCTTACCTCCACAGTATGAGACAAATGAGTCTATCCTTCCACCATGGTTCTGTATGTCGTGAATACATTCGAGAGCGAGCAAGTGGTCGATACCAGGGTCCAAGCCGACTTCGTTGAGGAACGTTATGCCAGCGTCTTTTGCACTATGGAAGAAAATACATTGTTAGTACAAAAACGATCTTCGATCATTTATTTACTACCGATTTTAGTCACCTATTAAAATTCAAAGCCTAAGTAGATCATGTATTCTTTTGTTATGTCTTCTCGAAAAAGAGAGTTACAGTAGAAGTTATGGGGTATCGTAAAATATGACTACCTATTGATTTTACACCTTGTACAAATAAACCGTGTAATTACTTACAATAATGAAACTTACGCTTAATGCAGTGCTTTCACTGGCTTACAATGTGTCCATGAATTTGTCATCTCATACTATCATTGCACTTGCGAATACTAAGTACGACAGGGGGTACACGGTCAGTCTGGCGTTAGTCCATTCCATCAGTCTGGTCCAGAATGATGGGAGAATGATCATGTAACCGGTTGATTGACGGACCGATGGTCCAAAATGAACCGTGTTTTTTTTCCGTCAGTCTTTCGTCAGTCAGGGACTGATGCCAGAATGACGCCAGACTGATCGTGTAACCCCTGTCTAAGAAGTATACTTCAAACTCCTAAACCACAACAACAAATACCTTCAGCAAACACTTACGCTTGATGCAGAGCCTGTACCTCCGGCCTCACATATGACGCAGTGACCATGTGAGCCCCGGCGCTGAGGCAGGCCCTCGCCACGTCGCCGTGCAGGTCGTACGGTAGTAGCGACACCACCACGCGAGCGCGGGACGCCAGGGAGCGGAGAGAGGACTCGTTCTTAGCGTCCAGGTACTCTGAGGAGACGCCGTAGCGTTCGGCTAGGGCGTCCGCTTCTTCTTTTACTGCTGATGCTGGAATACGGATTGGAGGGTTATGGTATGCTAGAAATTCTTTTTTGGCGTTAATAGAAAATATAGTGTCTACGGCAGCTGTTTTCCTTGAGGAGATCAGCCAGCTGAGCAGGATATGTACAGACGTAAATGCAAACATAGGTGCATTCCCTATTCCTATTCTCTCATGTAACGATGGGATGGCAATCCGACACCACCGAAGAGAGATCAGGCGTAAGACCGATATTTACGTGCTCTACGATGCATGGGTGTATCAATGAATATCCTTGAAACCTTAAGCGATTTCGGCTCGATCAGGGAATCGACCCCAACGAATCAGTTATGATCAAATAAACAACTGTGTAAGAATTGTTTCAACAAACCTATGGTAACAGCAATATTCTTGTCTCTGGACAAGTATTCCACTACAGGGGCTGACACTAGGCCACTGCCGAGAATCAGCACAGGAGTTTGTTGTTCATTGCCTTCCACCTTGTGACGAGATCGTCTGGAACAAAGAATAAAAACAATCTATACTAATATTATAAAGCTGAAGAATTTATTTGTTTGAACGCGCTAATCTCAGGAACTACTGGTCCGATTTGAAAAATTCTTTCAGTGTTAGATAGCCCATTTATCGAGGAAGGCTATAGGCTACTTTTTATGCGGGTGCGCCGAGAAGCTACCACGGGACGCGGGTGAAACCGCTGGCAGAAGCTAGTTAGCTATAAAAAGCTTGGCAGTCGAAAAGTTAAGCCGTATCTCGGGCTCTGAAATACTTGTAACTTTTTCAAAGCGTAATGTTTTACTTTTTAAAGGGTACAAAATGAATCTTGGTTAACTTCTATAAAATGTATGAAAGGAATGCATCTAATCCCAGACTTTTAATGCATTATTTTAGTTTTCTAATAAGATCAACTAACGAGGCCGCTGTACTTACGTGTTAGCCATTCTGAGATCGTTAATGTATTCGAAGGGAGGCGTCAATCTGCCATTGCTTGTGATGATAGCCTGCAAGTAAAAAAAAATATATGACGTCAAGTAATCTTGAAGATAAAAACATACTTAGTTAATAAAAATAATAAACAATAGCCATCGGAGAATATATATAATTATTGTAGTATGTAAATAACATGTATTGTTAGACAGTTTCACATGGTTTCAAAGATGAATGCTACTACAAGCTAATCTAATGTCCAGGTACTAATTAAGACGCAACTCCTAACTTTCAATATCTTTTTGATTTAGTCTTCAAAATAATAACGAAACAAACGAACACTTACATTAAAGTTTATTGTGCCTTTGACTTATCATTGTTAATTGACTGATAAAACAAGCATACTATCGCTTTTTATTTACGCAGTTTTACTTGTCATACGATGTTATGATAAGAAAGCAAACATTTCAGAAACTATTGACTGACATCTTACGGCTTGTTTCACAGGTTGCAAATAAAGTTCTAGATAGTTATAGCTGGCAGATCATCCATAGAAAAGTAGCCAAATTATGAACATTTCTATGGCACTATCTGTCAGATAGCTATCAAGGACTTTATCTGGAAACTATGAAAGTGGCCGTGAATCTTCTTTGTCTAATTTCATTAACAGAATTAATTTTTAAATTAACTTACCCCTTGAACTACAGGTGAAAAGTCGTGTTCATCCAATGGCTTCGTAGCATCAGACTTCATGATATCCTCCGCGTATGGGTATAGTAAATCACCGAAGAAGTCTGTGGACTCCCTCGGCAGTTGTGTTGGCATATTGTCTATAGAGCACACTAGTACGCCCGGCCCTTTGAAACTGAACATAAAATTGAGATTAAAAGACATGCTCCCGTATGGTCTAGTGGCTAGGATACCTGGCTTTCACCCAGGAGGCTCGGGTTCGATTCCCGGTACGGGAAATTCTTTTATTGCATAATGTTGTTATTTCTCTTTTTATTTGAGTACATAATTTGAAACAAGATAGAGTTTACCCTGTTAATACTAAACACGGATTTAAATTACAGTAAGGAATAAGAAATGAATAAGGATATTCATCGTTTTAATAAGGGGGTACTTATATTAAAAACGTTTGACATTGCAGTAAAAAAAATATTTACGAACTTTTAACATGTGTGCATTTTTTTATAATTTTTATGATGAAAGTTTTATTTTTATTTACCTCTTTGTATCCTTGTTTCTATCAGCGTCGTAGAGACAGAAAGGCGTGTCGATGGTGGTGCATTCGTTCATGAATTCGATGGAACCGCCGGGATCCGCCGATATGTCACAGATGGCCAGCATTCTGCAAAGAAAATTATCATTAGAGCTAATACGCTTAGGTCTGTCGGGACTGAGGGATTGTTCGAAAGAGTCACCGCGGCCCTGGCAAACAAAGGGCTCCCGAAGGAACACGGTGGGTTTTAGTCAGTAAAAGTCTGACACTCCCTCACGCTGTAACCCACAGCGGGAAGGATCATTTGATGATTTCCCATCGATAAAAAAATAGCTAAAACGCTTAGGTATGCAGACCCCCTTTGCGACGGGCGATTCCATGGCTGGAGGAATTACTAAACTAGTTCAAATTAATAATAAGGAAGACACAATTAGGTATATCTACTAACTATCACACACACACAGCTAAATCTACCCCGTTATCAAAATATTAGTTATCAAATTATCGTTAAATATTTCAGAACCTATTTTTTCCGTTTCCTTACCTATGCGGTAACGCCGGTGCTCCAATACTCTTCGGCAGCCACGGTGTATGAGATGGCAGTAACAAGTGCTTAGCGTCTGGGATGGTCAGCAACTTGGGACTGCCTACTGCCCAGTAGATGCAGTTCACTAGAACCGATGTGTATGGTGCTATCTGGGAACAAATTGTTTACTTATTGAAATTTTACTTTGAGCTGAAATAAAATTAGGAACAGACCAAGAAATAGAAGGCCGATACTCCTTATATCGATGATGAAAGGGGTTTCGTGGTCTTTCACAGGCCTTTGCCATCGTTAGCCATCCACCCCTATCCAATGTACACCCACCCTTCCAGCGGTCAGAGAATGTATAAGAGGACCACTGTATAACAATCTAGAGATGAGTCCGATATCATGTCACATGTTAAAATCATCGATATTTTAAAATCATTTCATCATCCAATGACTACGACAAAATCATCAATGCTTTTAAATCATTTGAATCGAATGAATGAACGCGATCTTTGGCGATTTGGAATATTACTTGTAGAGAAGGTGCGTATATACACGACCAAGTTTTTACGCCAGGCATTCACAATAAGAAAAAAAATATTTCGCGTGCTAAGTCACAAAGTCGATCCATGCCTTCTACTAAATGACAAATGATAAAGTAACTAAGCCATTCAACCGTTCCGCGATAATTTCAGTATCTACAATGATCTGATCTTATACTAAAATAAAAAGCATTGATGATTTTGTCATTGTTCCAGTCATCGATATTTTTTTGTCATTGTCATGCAGTCATTGATACAGAAAAATCATCACTCAGCCCATCTCTATAACAATCCTCTAATACCAAGACTTCTTATTGCCTTATTTAACTTCTAGAAGTAATTTTGGTAGGGTGGCCGTGGATGCAGCAAAGGGACTCTTTATAGGAATTTTTATCAGTGTAATCGAATAGCAGATTTTGTATGTTCAGAAAAACAGTCTCTTATGTTTTTTATTGATGACATTTCAGGTCCATAGTTTATATTAGGCTATGTCTAGGGTAAAATTATAAAAATGACCTTGACAAGATAAGTTTTATTTTCTTGTTTGTAAAATCCAGACGACTAATTCCAAAAAGGTAGATTATTTAAAAAAATGCATCCGGCTTAAATTATTATCACTAATCTATGTCTATGTCTTCGTAATTGAATAGTGATCGACATGATCAATGGATTAGTTATGAAATCGCTTCGATATATATATTTTGGTTTATATAGAAGTGGGAGTTTCAGGGTTTTACTGAAGAATAATATTGTAATCACAGGACAACGTCTTATTTTGACCGATTCGTAATTTTATTGTTTTTTAATAATTGATTGATTTACAATCTATCATACATTATTTTCCACCGATAAGATTACAAAAAGTAATACGAATATTTTCTTTCAGTTCATATTAAATAAGCATTATAATTATTGTTAATTTCGTACAATATGACATGGCACATGATAGATATATCATTAGATATCATTCAAATAAATCAAATAATAATGTGTGACCTACGCAAATTATTCATTAGGTAAGTATGTCCTATATTTTTTACCCATTTTTTTTTGCTCGTTTTTATCAAAATACAATTCAGTATTATTGGTAATCTAAACAGATTGTACGTATACTACTTTACCTACAATATACCTACTTTTTCATAGATTAGCATCTAATTGTGACTACGTAACACGTTTTATCGTATCTAGCATACTCTTGGCAATAAAAATTAGGATAACAATACTTGCTTATGTACTTAAAAATAATCACGTTTATAGTTGTTAAATAAAGATATAGTGGTACAAACGACGGCAGGGCAACCTAGCCAAAGCTGTTAAATTTTTCCAATCGAATAAAAACCTTCCCCTATTGTAATAAGGTTGAAAATCTATTGAGAAGAAAAGATTTAAAGATTACTAAGAAATTTGACAGATTGTGGTAACTTGATGTGCTGTCGTACAGACAGCACATCAAGTTACCACAATCTGTCAAATTTCTGTAATAGATTTTCAACCTTATCACAATGGGGGTAGGTAAATGTTTGACTTGTAAAATTTGACAGATTCGTATAGGTATGTTGACCTGTGTGTAATAGTGACTAGGTACCTTTTGTGCGAATGTAGAGATGTATCGTTCGGGATGTTCGTCATACTCCTGCGCATCGTAACCCCCTCCGTTTTTCCTCTCCAAGTGATGTCTTCGGCGCACTTCACAGCCGTAGATTTTGTTTGGACCTAACAATAAAATATTGTTTAATAATGTGGGATACTATTTATTGTATTTTTTTCCGTTGGGAAGTAAATAATTGAAGAAACCTTACTTCCATGTTCAGCCACTTTCTTCAACATCTCTGGTGGAACATATTCGTGGGGCAACTCTTGGAAAATTTCTTGACTTCCCTAGAAAATAAAAATAGTCCTTAATATTCAATTGAGTCTATTAGCCTCTATTAAGCTACACTTGTAATAATACCCAGAAATAAAACTGCGCGTTGGAACATTGTGACCTAAATTCATGAAATTAAACAGTCTTAGTCGAATTTAATAGGACTTATTAAATTATTATCACGATTATAAGATAACGAACAATGAAGATAACGATAATCTCACCTGAGAAACATTTCCAGATCCAGTGAAGACGAAGGTGAGAGGCCCTAGCGACTTGGGCATCATGCCGAGCGCCACCTCGTAGCCCGCGTCTCTGATGGCCTGACGCGCCATGCTGGAGTTGCGGTAGTTGTGTGATGGCCCTATGTGCTGAATCGACACATTTTCTTAATAGGCCATTCTTTATGCTTATATCATAGGATTTGAAGAATATAATAGTATGTTATTGTAGGTGATGGAATACTAGTGGTCAAAATATTGGCTAATCTTGGGACTCCAATATTAAGGGCCATTGCATTAGATTCGTATGTATTAGGTCCCAAAATTCGCAGAAAATTAACGTATATTTTTGTTTTTATTTACATAAGTTAATTAAATAAAGAATTACATGCTGTTTTATTATACACAAGATAACGTAACAATAAAAATCTCTATTTCAAATAATTGTTTTGTAGCGGATAGAAAATTACTGTTATGTAGCCAGAAATATTTTTATTTTTTCTTCATAAATATGAAAATCATATAGTACATCTGTTTCTAAAATATAATTTTAAATAAGTACAACGCAAAAAGCGTAAAACCTAAATTATTTTCTTATCATTTGTTGAAGGTGAACTGCAATTATGTCAACAAACAATCATAAATCCTTGTCGACCCCACCTGAAGTATAAATTCATAAAAAAAAATATGTGCACTTTGGTGATATCTCGTTACCATCCACTGTATCTGATAAAAATTAAGTAAATAATACGCCGAAATATGTTTTATAATCACAATTAGGTACGTACTTATAAGATAACCAGGTAGGTATACCTAACAAATTTTCCGCGTTTTCCAAGGTTTTGCCCAAACTTCGTCGTTTTAAATGCCAAATGCCCAAGATTGTGGATAGGCATAGGCGTGCAGTTTATTTTTGTGTGATTGAAGCGAGGATATGTACTCATACGGATCTTTCACAAAATCTCTTTACATTAAAATTGGAATAACTATACCTTTGACCCGTTTGGGGGGGTTGAAACTCTCGGGCCGTGGGGTCCAAGTGCTCACCTCGTTTTTAAGGATTTAGCCAAGCGGCTTGCTGACACTTCAAGCGACCCAAGGGCTGGTTTCTTCTACTTCGGACAAAAAATAAGCATTGCTATCCAACGTGACAATGCTGCCAGCCTCTTGGGTACGCTTCCAGTGGGCAGTCATGAAGAGGAGTTTTTTGATGCCGTATTTTAATTTTTATTTTATATGTAGGTATTAGGTAGTAAGTTATTTGTAAATATGTACAGAAAAATGTATTTTAATTAATGTAAATAAAAACTTACTGTCTTTGTTAATGATGACAGTATCTTCTCTTTCTCAATCTTTATCATCAAGTGTAATTACACCACTGATGACGTTAGCAAGTTTGATGACAATTACTTTGCAAAAAAAGCAATTCCGGCCTTGCAAGGTTTTGACCAGTCACCTCGATATCCCCTTGAAGAGGAACCGTAAACTAATTCTTCTTTGAGTAATTCTGTTTTATTTCCTTACCATGAATGGTGTGTGATGGCCAAGAGCGAGCAACCTGAGTCCAATGCCGTGCAGTATGTTGATCATGCCAGCAACTCCTGCGTATTTGCCGAACGCCACCACTCGGTTGCCGGAGTCGTCCATTAGCTTCTCATAGTCTATTAATCGGATGTTCTGCAAGAAGAAATTTAGTAAGATTTCTTTAGATCGATTTCGGTAACAATGAAGTTAACAAAAGGTTCTTGCATCTAGAACTGAATGGTATTATAGCAACTCTAGCTTCTCAAATAATTCATGAAGATTTAACACTTCATGTGGCATTGCATGCGAACTGAGAAATATTTCTAATGACATTCACGTATCCAAATCATTTCTGCTGTCTTTGCTGTAGTTTTCCAAGTGGAACAATTATCTTACCTTTTTCAAAATAGCATCTAACATAGGCATGTTGGCCTCCTGTGCTTTGATGGTGTGTGAGAAGAAGCAGTACGTCTTGTTCGGGATGAGGAGATCGATAGGCGTTTGTTTCACGCCGAATATCACGCTCGCTTCGCTGATGTCTTCCCGGACTATCGCTCCTGCGTTTATGTATGACTGAAAAGTCATTGAACACAATTAAAAATGTTCTCAATTAGAAAAAAACGAATACTTCTTTTTTACTATATACTATTTATTATCTAGTCCATTCAAGCGTTACTAGCCCAAAAGATACTCGTATTACTACGGTGTTATAATGTTAAATGTTAATCTATATATATAAAACTCTTCCGTTACTGAGTGACTGACTGACAGACAACGCACAGTCGAAACTACTGGTCGTAGACAGCTGAAATTTGGAATGTAGGTTCCTTGGGATATGTAGGGGAGCACTAAGAAAGGATTTCCCGAAATTCCCACGGGAACGGGAAAAAACGGGATTTTAAGTTTTACGCGGGCGAAGCCGCTGGCAGAAGCTA